>CAUYRT010062189.1:0-62505 GCA_963574885.1 Lepilemur ruficaudatus | reverse complement strand
CTGAATAAAAATGAGCAAATGAAAGTAGAGGAAGCAATGAGCGTGTATTGACTGCCTTTTATATGCCAGGAATTTTCCCTACTTGTCTCATTTAATTGTACAAAAATGACCCTCTGAGTTGGTGTTATTGTTCTCATGCTGCTGATGCCAAAGCAAATATTCAGGGAACTCAGGAAATACAGCACAGAACCAGAAGGGCGGAGTCAGATGCAAACTAAATCCATCCGACCGTCCACTGGGCTAAGAAAAAGGGCTGGTGTCTTGCTGACTTTGGGAGGTATACACATTTGTTCTAATATGAGCAAATGCTATGTACTAGAATCTAACTGCAACATTATTGGGTGTGCCTGAACAAAAATGGCACTTGGAAATAGAGCTTTATGTAGAAAACAGAAGGACATGATAAAGTTTGAATGTTTTAAACAATTTTTAAATCCTTCCTTCCTTCCTTCCTTTTCAGTTTTCTTAGAGATATGATCCACAAGGACACCGTTCCTGTCCTAGAGGAATTTCAGGCCATGTGGGGAGATGGCCACATGAGCAAATGGCTCTGATGTCCCATGGCAAGGGCTGTTGCAGAGGTTTATATTCCATTCTGCAAACGGAGGTGAGGGAGCAAGTAATTCTGCTTGGACAAGTTAGGGAACATAGAGAGGAGGTGACATTTCATCTGGGCCTTGCACACTGGCTGAACTTCACTGTGGGCTAGGGAAAGGCATTCTAGGGGAGATGAAAATGTATGTCATATTTGGGGCATAAGTGGGAGCAGGATGGCCGAATTTTAAGGGTGGCATGAAGGCTGAGGCTGGGAGGATAGCCCCACATTCAATTTTCTCCTCAAGAAGGGCTTGGGAAGACTTTTTTAGGGGTGGGAGGAAGAAATATAGCTCAACCTGGATTCTGGGGTTTGGGTAGACCTTTGAATGGTCACACAAGGCCAACTCTCCATAGGAAGTAGGGCTGTAAATTCTACACTTTCATTCTCTTCTCTGACCATCCACATTTTCTGTGGGTCAGTGCATCAAGCCGCTCACCTCACAGAGCCCTCTGGGAAAATCCCAAAGCGATTTGAGAGTAATCTGTTCCTACTTGCAGTGGATTCCAGAATATTTCTCATAAAGCTGAGTCTATTCATTTAATAGAATTGCCGTTGAAGAAATGCCTGAAGTTCCTGGGAATTTTTTTATTTTATCCATGGAAATAAATGAAGATTAACCAATGAGAACAAGCAAAGCCTATTTATTCAGAACTTGCTGTAGCAAGGGAGTCAGCCACCATCCCTTGTCTTTTGGCAGAAAAGGCAGGCAGAGGAGTGGGGAAGCATTAGAGTGGAGAAAGGGGAGGGCTTTAGGTGTGTCCGGATGGGAGGCTGTTAGCACAGGGAAGACGGAGGCAGTTTACTGGAAGTAGGCATCCCATGTCATTGAGTAGGGGGCATATTTGACTTTCTCTGTTTGGTGCAGAGTTGGAAGGAGGGAAAAAAGTAGGGGAGCTTTCTGTTATTAATTAAGTCCTGGCCATTTGGGGCAATTTTTTTAGGGGTTATTGTTTGGCTTCCTGGATTGTTACTAGAGATAGTGTCTGTCTTCCTAAAAGCCTGCATTGCAGATAGCAGGCTGGCTTCTTGGGCTGGTTGCTGTAGCTAACAGGTTGGTTTCTTGGGTACAGACTGTCTAGTTTTATATATGGTCTGGCCATTGTCTATTTGTATGTTCAGTCTCTCAGTCTATATAGCTACATGAAATAAGAACTAGCTTTTGGATTTCGGGTCGGCTCCGAGAGTGGAGTCTGTTTGGTGAACGTATGGGCAGATGGGGTGGATGGAGAAGGTGCAGGAGCAGCTGCATGAGAGTGGAAGAGTGCAAGGCCAAGTTGTGTCTGTGTTTGCAAGAGTGTCAGGGGCAGGTGTGAGCTGAACTTGAGGCTGCTGCTCTGGGGCTGCATCCCTGGAAGAAGGGATTTTGTGAGGACAGCGCTGGAAATGTCCTATACTGGCTTCTCCATTCCTTTTGATAGGCAGTAGCCTGGACTCCATCCCAATAAAATGCCTGGCCTCTCTCAGATGGAAGCCAGGAGCTGGATGCTCATTGTTGCTACTGGAAATAAAGACCAAGAGAAGAAAAGACACTTTGTTTGAGACCCTGTAACAGATGTGCTGCTGGCCATCGCTGTAGATGACTTTAATAGAAAAGTAACTTTCCTCTTCTTCACTCTTCCGCTAATTCTGGAAGGCTTGGTTGGAAAGAGGAATCTTTTTTTCCCCCTGTTTACTGTTATAGTATCAGGTGTCTCACTCAGGTGGTTGGGTAAAATAGTCAAAATATTTTTATAACAGCTATAAACGGTTTTACAATACACTTACTGTTTACGAGGAAGGCTGACAGGTTGGGGAGCTTTCTTGGCTGTGATGGGCACACAGCTGAAAGACCAGCATTTCTTACGGAGTTTTGCTAAAATGTGTTAATCCTGGTCACAAAGCCAAGTATAAAATTTTAGTGGCTTCTGAAACTGTCACCCTTTTTTATGTCCCCCGTCTGAAACTTGCTGGGAACCAACAGAATCGGACACAGCTAACCACATTTGCTTCTGTGAACAGTGTTTATGAGGCCACGCTCACCGTAAGGCAGAGGGAAGACGGGAAGAGGAATGAAAGTGCAAATACTGCCTTTGAAATAATTAGTGGAGTGAAATAAAACAGTGTTAATAGTGTTTTGGGCAACTTTTTCATTTAAATTGAAGGTTTTTTTTTCCCTCTCCCAAGTCCAAATGGTCAGACATAGAAAATTTTACATAAAAAAATTTAACAGTTGAAAAATTGAAAAAAATTAATTGAAGATAAGAATGTCTGGTTTTTAAAAGAGCAAGAATAAAGATATAATGAAATGGACCACAATATCAACTCCTTTTGCAGGATCGAAGTTTAAATTATTAGCATTCTCTTTTACAGCCTATAGAAAATAATAAGTCACAGCTTAATGACTTTAATGATATAAATTATTGTGAATTAGCAATGTGCTAGGAAATTATAAATAGGTTTGCATTAAATGCACACTGACAACCAATATTGAGAGGGGCTTGCAATCTGGCAGAAGTTCTTTAAAATCCAACTGTGAAGTATGGGCACAACAGTTTTTTTCTTACCTATGTTAAGGATAGTGCATACTTCCCGAATGCTGAAGGTACAAATGGTGCATGGAAATGGAAAATTCAGTTCCTTACTCTGTGTTCAGAGGAAAAGTATTCCTGAGAGTTTACCCCTGAGCTTTTTTATGACACCAAACAACAGAGATTAGAAGTGGTTGGGGGCGCGATGGGGAGGAGAGTGAGAAGGCAGGTGGTCCGAAAGGCAAGTGATATTTATTTTCTGTTCACGTTCTATTATCAAGTCACTTTGTTTCTTAAAACAGGGTAGAATATCTTCATTGGATGTGAAATTAAAACAGAGATAAATATTTTAAAAGACTCCTTGAACTGGTATGCTATGGCACCTATTTGCTGTGCAGTCTTAGAACGCGTAGCTTCCTTTTGTCAGTTACAGAGGATGATCCACCTGTCGTCTTGTTGGTCTATTATGAGGAGCCACTGGAAGTGGTGCCTTGTCACTTCTTCATTCAGTCAGGACATCGCCTCAGCATCTACACCGGCATGCCAGGAACCACGCCTGTTAGTGGGGAGCAACATAATTCAGCCCCGACCCTCGCGGAGTTCACACACTGAGAATTTCCAACAGTAAGCACAGAGGTAGCCAAGGTTCAGTGTTACAGAGTTTACCATGGCAGGAATTTTATCCAAATATAGAAGGGCCATAATGTCTCTCTTTCAGAATTTGCTTTTCTTTATTATTTAATTTTAAAATTATATAAATGTCTTAAAACATAAATTAAAAAGATAAAATCATATAAATGGAATGATACCACATATGTTAATGTTTTGTAATCTCATTTTTTTCCTTTTTCTTTTTTTGTTTCTTTTTTTATACTGATCTGAAATCCAGATCCTTTTGCCTTTTTGCTCATACTCCTTTCTGACCCTTTTCTCCTATGTCATACCACAACTGATCCTTGCAACCTAGAATGCACATTTATTTCTCTCCATGCTCAAATAATTGTATACAAATATGTATTTACATATACTGTATATAAATGCAAACATATACAAATGTAGGGGTGTTGATCATTGGGTTATATAAAAATAAGATTATGGGGACATAGGGCTTAGTACGATTTGATTTGATTTTAGGATTTGAAGAAGGAAATTTATCCTCAGACCATGTAGCATAGAATAATCTCTGGCATCTTTTCTTTCATTCATTCAAGCAGAATAAAAGAAAATAATGCTCATACTATCTTTAATCATTGCTAAAACTGGTAGTGAAAAAGAGAAGGGGAAAAAAACGCATGATTCATTCTTTTTCCTATAGAATGCTTCCCTGTAGTTAGCTGAACTGATAGATTGTTCAGAATTTGAATTTATTAACTGTATTTACATTTTCTAGAAATTTTCTAAGTAAGTATCTCTAATACTCCTGTAGACAAGTGGAGAATAAACTCCAAATCCACCTTGGCTGTGTCCTACCCCTTAGACAGATGGCAGCAGGGTCTTTCTTGCTCAGGTGCTGGGATGCCTAGACTCAGTTGGGTCTTATCACTGGTTTGTTACTCTTCATGTTGATCCCAGTGGTAACTCCCAAGCTTTACCAGAGAGTGAAGAGTTTATTTGTCCACTCCTTTAAGACCACTGCATCACATTTTAAAATAATCAAACTGATCCATACATATGTCAACTCAATAAAGTCCTAACCCTCTAAGGAAAGCCCACCCCTGTCATTTCAGCATGGCCTTGGGCACCACGCAGAGCTTTATCAGAGCCCAAACTTTCAAGTACTGTCAACAAACTGGGCCTTCCATTTCTTGGTGCCTGATGGATGGTCAGTTACACAGCTGATCAACCAAGGAGGATCTTGGGAAGATCCATGGAAGATCTGTTTGATTCACAGACTATTGGTGCCCCTAACAGCAGTAAGAATTTTTAGTAGAATCCTAATTGAGTATCTTGCCCTTGCCGCCAACCTCAGTAAATTCTTTACAAATAATTCTCAGAGAGCTGCATAAGTTGTGCAGGCATTGGGGTGTGTGGGAGTGGAGTGGGAGGGAGAAGAGAGACAGAAAGGGAGGAAGAGGGGAAGGGAGTGGGACGAAAGAAGGAGGAAGAGAAAGGAAGGGATGAGGCCTGCCAGAAATGTCCACTTCCATCCAGAAAGAGAGAATCTCTCCATGGATGGGGATGGTGGCACTCTTCAGGTAGTTTTAAAAATGGCATGAGTGAAGAGTAGAGAAGGAAAGCACAGCTGGTGGGATGGTCCAGGGGAAGCCATAAGACCCCAGGGAGGAGGTCTGACAAGGGAGGGGGAAGCACAATGATTAGATCCTCTGGGGGAAAATCCTGAGAAGAGTTAGGCTGACTCCCTTTTCACAGGGGTCAATTACGTCCTCAAAAAAGCACACATATCCTCCGTACCCCAGGCATCCAGAGGGGTAATTAACGCATTGCAGACTGGCTGCTGATGCCTGTGAAGGTAGGTGCTTACTTTAGTATGTTCGGGCTGCTATAACAGAATACCATAAACTGAGAAGCTTGTAAATGACAGAAATTTATTTCTCACTGTCCTGGAGGCTGGGAAGTCCAAAATCAAGGTGCCGGTAGACTCAGTGTCTGATAAGGGCCTACTTCCTCATAGAGGGTATCTTCTCGCTGTGTCCTCACATGACCAAAAGGCAAATGAGCTCCTGGGGTCCCTTTTACAAGGCCACTAATCCCATTCCTAAGGGCTCCACTCTCACAATCACTTCCCAAAGGCCTCACCTCCTAGTACCATCACAGTGGTGGTCAGGATGTCAACATATAAATTTTGGGGGACACAAACATTCAGTCTATAATGATGCTGTAAATAGATTTGCTTGCAAGTTGGTTTCTTCCTTGGGAATAGGAAAAAGGTACTCACATGGGTAGTTTGCGGTTGGTATTTTCTTTTGCTTTAAGTTGGTTTTTCAAGATAAAATTAGGATTGGCAGCCTTAAAAATAATTAAGACTATTTGTAGATTTCTCTTCTGTGTATATTTTTCCTTCCCTGAGCCCATTTTTTAATGGTCTTTTGAAACTTAGAAAAATAAACCTCTGAATGCCCAACCCCATTTTTGCTCAGTGTTGGGGGATCTTTTTCTTAGTGTGGCCCCAGGCTCCAACACCGGGGTGACGTGAGGGGTACAGAAGAGTGGATGTGATAAAGTAGCTCAAAAGGGGTCAAAGTTTTACTTAAGTACAAGGTGGGGAATGATTCTAAGCGTGATGCGTGGTTTTCCTGACCAGTAAGGAGCCAGTGAAAGGTAGCCAGCCTTCTTAGATACTTCCAGAAGGCTGGAAGCCCCAACTTTTTCCAGCTCAGTGGAAACATTTGCAAAGACTCTCAACCAGAGCGTGCACCTTGGGGGCACTAGAGGAGAGCTGGAAATTCCATGGTCCATCTGTCTGAATACAAGGATTGAGGATTGTTATGTAGACACAAATTCAGAGGAACTGTCAGTTCTCTAATAATGATAAATGAAGAAATTCTGAAGTACAGAGAAGAAAATTCTTACCCATGTAGAGAATAAATCAAACAAGCACAACTTGAGTAATAATTTCAAGGTATTTTTTTGCAGGACTTATCAGAGCTCCTTTACCTAAGCTTGTGAGATTTAGCAAATACAAAGATTTATTTTATCTAGCAACTCTGCCTTTATCCCATTAGTAATATTAGCATGTCCACCCAAATATATCAGACTTATGTTTTGGAAGTGGCTTTATTGGCATATGATTCACGTAACATACAATTCACCCATTTAAAGCACACAATTTAATGGTTTTTAGGATTTTCACAGAACTGTGCATCTAGCACCACAATTAATTTTAGCCCATTTTCATTAGCCCAAGAAAGTGCTCCAAATCCAGCTCCCTGCTCCTGCCAGCCCTGGGTAACTAGTAATTTACTTTCTGTCACTATAGATTTCCCTATTCTGGACATTTCGTATGAGTGGGATCATCCAGTATTTGTGCTTTTTTATCTGACTTACTTCACTTGGCATAATGTCATCAGGGTTCTTCCATGTTGCAGCATGTGCCAGAATTTCCTTCCTTTGTAAGGCTGAGTAATGTTCCACTGCATGAACACACCACATTTTGTTAGTTTATTCGTCTGTTGATGGACACGAGTTGTTTCCACCTTCTGTCTATTGTGGTTAATGCTGTTACCTGCCTTGGTGTACAAGTATTTGTTCTAGTACTTTCTTTCAGTTCTCTCTGGTATGTAAGAAGTGGAATTGCCGGGCCATGTAGGAAGTCCATGTTTAACCATTTGAGGAACTGCCATGCTTACTTTTAAAGTAACATAATTTTTTCTATGATTTTACTTGTGAAAAAAATAATAAATGGAACAATCTTTCAAATCTCTATCCAACCCTCCCGCTTTTTAAATTGGGTAATGTTCACATAATGCAGTGAAAAACTTCCTGACTACTTGCCTCCCTGTCCCCAATAAAACGGAAGAAAATAATGGAGAAATTATTTTTGCATAGAATAAAATGCAAAACATAAGGGGGAAATTCCTCACATAATTACATTAAAAACTGAGAGTGTATTTTTGAGGAATACTGAAAGTCCTTCAAACCCAGGAATGTTTATGAATTTTCAAGGCTTTGCTTGCTCCTTAATACCAATGTACAGCAAAAGCATTTTTAAAGTAATTTGGAAATGAAAACACCAAGAATACCTCCTGTAAGTCGACATTAAGCCAGTCTTTCCTTGTCTTGCCCCTTGAATCATTTATTTAAGCAGGCAATAATAAAAGGTGTCAGCAATTCAGTTGTAAGCTCTGGAAGATTTCTGTGCGCGTTGACCTTTAAGCGTTTGCATCTTGACAGGTGAGCTGTTCTTATGGTTTCCTGTGAGATATGGTGAGGCCAAGGGGTCAGGCATGCTAATGACAAAATTACCATTTACCTTCTACCTGGCAGGCCCAGTGCCTGACATTATAAATGTAGGTAACCTTTCACCTGAAGCTCTCTTTTGCTCTCTTAGAGATTATGTCGGAATGAACCTGCTTACAGTGGCAGATGATTTATGGGGGAAGAAGGACTGAATTTAGTGCATTTTTTCCCCTTGGGTTTCTTTTTGGGGATGCCTTTTCTCTCTCAGTCTGGATAAAACATTATCTGTTCTCAGTGGGGAGGTGGTGGAGTGGGGCTGGGGGAGAAGAAGGGTGCCTTTGTCATCTTGTATTCCTGACATTTTTGAAGCATGGCTGCTGCTCTTGTTCTTTCTGTAAAGCTGCAGGTATTAATGAGCTTTTATTGGTGGCTTCCCTTCATCTGTAACTGCAGTCCCTTCCTGCTGCTTCCGACACAATGGCATTTCAGTGCTCCTAGATGCCGGATACCTTTAAGTAATTAGGGGACCTGGTGGCGAAACAACACAGAGGGGCACTGGTAATGCGGCTCGGCCGAGTCAGACAAAGTTAGGGAGGATATCGTGAGTGTCAACTTCCTAGGCCAGCCATTCGATGCTGTGTAAGCTGCATTTTGACGTATCTATCAGTTGGTCCTTAAGGTGTCATGGGATGATATCATTCTCTATAAATAACACTTAGCTAATAAATATTTATCCCCAGAGACTGGACTGGGGTAAAATTAAAAGCAGAATGCTTTCATTATTAGGTAGTAAGATTCATTTTTGAGTGTTTACTCTTTGGTGGTGTTCCAAGTGGGGAACATGAAGTGGGATAGAAAAAGTGAGGGGAAGAAAAAAGAAAGAGAAGGAGGGAGGGAGCAGTGAAGTGGGGAAAGCCTTGTTTTCCATCTTGGTGGAAAGCTTGTCCTGAGCAGGAAACCCGGGTCACTGCAGCCTACTAGGACAGCGTGAGTGGCGGATGCAAGGGGCTCTTGCATCCCAGCCCCCTTCTCCACCTTGGGAGAGATGGAGGGTTAATAAGGAGCCAGGAGGCTGGGCACAGGCTCAGGCCTGTAATCTGTGCACTCTGGGAGGCTGAGGCAGGAGGATTGCTTGAGGCCAAGAGCTTGAGACCAGCGTGGGTAACACAGAGAGACCCCATCTCTACAAAAAATAGAAACATTAGCCAGGCATAGTGGTGTGTGTCTGTAGTCCTAGCTACTCAGGAGGCTGAGGTAGGAGGATTGCTTGAGCCCATGAGTTTGAGGTTGCAGTGAGCTATGATGATGCCACTGCACCCTAACCTGGGCTACAGAGTGAGACTGTCTCAAAAAAAACAAAACAAAACAAACAAACAAACAAAAAAAACAACAAAATCCCAAACAAACAAATAAATAAATAAATGAAGCAGCCAGGAGCCCAGTGACCCCTGGACTCTGCAAGGGTGTCTATTACTCAGGTACTCCCTATAAAGTTGTGTGTAAGACTTTAATGACATTTGCCTGGTGATTATAAGATACTTTATAAATAATCGTAGTTAGGAACCCAAAAAGTACTGCCTGGTTGCTTAATGTGTTCATTTAGCTTGAAATCTGGTATCCTGTAGTTGTCATACGGAGTAAATCTTCAGCCACAAAAATCTCATTATGGATGTGTTCCAGCAAGGAGATATAAATTTTTTTGACCATTTGCAGCATATTCAAATGAAAGCTGGTGCTAATGAAATTATTCTCATGTAATTAGATATATTAAATAACGTCCCAGGTTGGTTCAATGACATGGTTGGACTGCTAATTTTTCTTCTTTCCAGGCACGGAGGAATTCCCTCTGAAGATTTGTGCTACAAATAGCCCCAGAAGCTGGCTGATTTTGGAATCTTTGTTGTGCTAAACCCAGAGCTCGTCATGGCATCTTGTTTAAGAAAATTAAGTCTTCCCATTCTTCCTCTGTAAGCTGGTGACCCAGGACTGCGTGTACAGGAAAGGCCTTTTCTTGGAACTCTGGAGCTCAAATCCAGTGTGTTGACAAGGTCCCAGCGGGGACCTCATCCACGCTGAATGAATTGGCAGTCATTTCCAGGCTTATCAGATCACATTCCCCTTGTCTGGCTTTATTCTGTGAGTCAGCACCAACTCAGGAGACCAGAATCACAACAAGAATCCCATTTCTACCAGACAAAGGGCTCAGCCGTGCATTCAGCCATCAATTTTTCCTCATCCTTCCCTGCGTCTGGAGCGGAGATATGGAGCGAGACAGTGTTTCTGTGTCATGCGTTACGCACGGCTGGGCATCCTTGTCACGCTCCTTGACTCTGGGGGAGTGTGACAGAGCTTGTGTGGGGGTCGAGGGCAGAAGGGAGCCAAGAAGACCTGACGTTTGTGTTGAACTCCTTTTTTCTCTTTACACATTTAAATCTTGCCTCCAAATTATTTCATTCATTTTTACTTGGAAAGGAGCCCTAACCTTGAAAAGCACTGAAGCCAGGGCTTTACCCCTGATGGCAATTCTTTGTAATGGCGTGGAAGCAGCGAGGACTCCAAGGAAATTCCTGTCTTGCCTCTTCCACATCTACTACTTGGGGACCTCCATCCTTTTCCCAGGCTCTTGCGTGTGGGACACAGCTGTGTTCATGTACAGCAAGGCCATATCTTTTCCCCAAAGGGGCAGAGGAGCCAAACTACGTGGTCTCAGTAGAGAGGGAAGTTTTTCTGTCTCAGGAAATGACGTCTCCTGGAACAGGGTGGATTTCTAAGCACTTGAGGATGGCGTTGTCTATTCTAGAGAATCCTATATGAAATGTGTGTGTGTGTATGTGTGCTTCTTTCAGTTTTTTTTCTCTTAAGAAGACGATATAAGCAGCATTCAAAAGAGTCCTCATAAGATTGAATTTTTTCAATGCTTAACTTGGGTCACCCAGGACGTGTAAGTGTAGTTACTTCTCTTGGCCACCAGGGGGTGCTATTTGGAGACTCCTAAAAGTGAGGCTTTTCACATTGAAAAGGATAAACACACTGGGGCAGACTTCCTGATTCTCATCAACCAGCCAAGCCTGACCCTTTCATTCCAAAGGGTAATGTATTTTGTAGATTGAGTGGAAAACTAAATAGGCAGCCCTCTTTAGGGATGCAGACATCTCTGCTTCAGAAAATGTTTATTGATTCTTTAGGTTCAGAACAGCATTAATCATGCAAAAAGGCAAAGACCTGAGACTCGGAATCCTGGTGGCGGGAGACAGGGGAGCTGATTTTCTTTTTACAGTAAGACTTATGTCAACACATTTCTGGAAATTAATCAATAGTCAAATGACTCAAGTGACAGATTGATCACTCTGGCAGAGACCAAAGTCTGTAAGATGCGGTGCAGTCAGAATAGCGACAACACAGGAGGCATTTTGCTTGACATTACTTGAAGTTCCACTGATCCTATCACATTTAATACGTCTTTTTCCATCAGCCTCTGGAGATAGGAAGATAAAAGTAACAGTGAGATGACATTTAGCCGTTACGTTAGAAATATAAACTTGAAGAATACTTACCACTATTTCATCTACCATTTTTGTAACCAAAAATATGGTTAGACATTTCATATCAGTTTAAAATAGTATAATATTTGAGATTTGTAAGATCTTTTATAGATTATAAAACATTTCTTAAACATCATTTCAATGATGACCTAATTTTCTTTCAGCTGTTTTTCTCTTTAAAAAAAATTTTTAATGAAGTTTTAGTCTTGTAATTTTCCTCTTTTAAAATAAACTATTTTTTAAATTGCTAACCAATAGAATATTTGTTTTTTAGTTCCTTGCAGGTTTAACCTTGCTGTGGGTGCTCAAGAGCCTTTAGCAAAAGAGCTTGGGGGTAGTCAGGTCAGGGTTCAAATTCCTATTCCTGCCTTTTCCCAGCTTGTATGACCCGCAGATCTTCTGGTCTCCTGAAATCTCCACTCAAGTGTAAAAGGAAATCAGTGAAGGGTCTGTTAGGACGATTATGAGGAGAAAATGAGTTATATGCTTGGAGATAGTCATCGCTCATAATATTACTTGATATTATATTGTAATCATGATAATATTCAGTATCATTATTACTGTTACTCATGTATAAAAGCTCTCTGCTGATGGGCTGTGTAATTTGTGGTGCACAGCGTGAAATGCAAATTATGGAGGATTTCGAGACAGTGACAGTAGAGTGTTAAGCCAACCGAGGGCTTGGACAGGTTGCATGTCCATGGGGTCAGCCCGGGCAGAGGCCTCTCCTGTCCTAGACTATCTAGGACTCCATCTCAACACATGCAACAGTGATTGCCAAGGCAGGAGTGACACAGGCCACTTGTCACTTTTACTAACATTCTGTTTGCCTAGGCAAGTCACATGGCCACACCCAAGTTCAGAACAATCTGGGAAACGCTTTCTTATCCTATGCTTGGGGGACAATCTGGAAATAATTGAACAGTGCTGAGGATCACCACTGACTTCTGTTGCTTATTTTGTGCTGCAACCAAACTTAGACAGCTGAGAAAGGGACCTGGGTGGGAGAAATGATCAGTGTGCACAATTGTGCTAGACACTGTTGGGGTGGTGCCCACGCCCTTCAGCGCTCAGTGCTCCAGGGCTCCCTCAGTCCACACACTGGGCAGGCTAAACGTGCCAGGGTGTTAACTCCCAGGAACGGCCCTTGGCTCTGCGGCATGTTCTGTGCCAGGGCTTCTCAAACGTCAGTCTGCTCCAGAGTTACCTCAAAGCTGTCAAAGCCCAGCCCCAGAAATTCCTGGAGCAGTAGGTCTGGGGCAGGGCACGAGCACTTGCTTTTTGAACAAGTTCTTGGTGTATTTGTCTGTGTTCTCCAGAGAAACAAACCAATAGATTCTCTCTCTCTCTCTCTCTCTCTCTCTCTCTCTCTCTCGCTCATGAGAGATTTATTATAAGGATTTGGCTCACGTGATTATGGAGGCTGAGAAGGCCCAAGAGCTGCAGTGGGCAAGCTGGAGGCTCAGGAGGACCAATGGTGTAGCTCCAGCCTGAGTCTGAGTTTGAAGGAAGGGGAAGACCGATGTCCCAGCTCAAAGATGGTAAGGTGTGAGAGAGAGAGAATTCTGTATTACTCAGCTTTTTGTTCCATTCTGCCCCTCCATGGATTTGATGAGGACCACCCATGATGGGGAGGGCAACCTACTTTACTTAGCCTGGCAATTCAAATTCTAATTTCATCTAGAAACACCCTCACAGACACACCTAGAAACAATGTGTCTTTTTTTTTTTTTTTTTTTTTTAAGAGATAGGGTCTCTTTGCCCAGGCTGGAGTGTGGTGCTGCCATCATAGCTCACTGCAGCCTTGAATTCCTGGGCTCAAGTGATCCTTCTGCCACGGCCTGAGAACACTGTACAATTGAAAACCTATAAATTGTTTATTTCTGGAATTTTCCATTTAGTATTTCCAGACCATGGTTAACTGCAGGTAACTGAAACCACAAAAAGTGAAACCATGGATAAGGAGGACTATCATATAGTTAACCTAAGTGTCCATCAGTGGATAAATGGGTAAAGAAAATGTGGTATATATACACAATGAAACATTTAGTCTTTTAAAAAAAGCAAATCCTGTCATTTGTGACAACATGGGTGAACCTGGGGGACATTATGTTAAGCGCAATGAGCCAGGCCCACAAAGACAAATACTGCATGATCTCACTTATATGTGGAATCTAAAAAAGTTGAACTCATCGACGTAGAGAGTAGAATGATGGTTCCCAGGGGCTGGGGTGGGAGTGGGAGTTGTTGGTCAAAGGGCACAAAATTTTATTTAGACAAGAGGAATAAGTCCAAGAGATCTACTGTACACCCAAACAGTGTGTTATACACTTGAAACTGCAAAGAGTAGATTTTAAGTGTTCTCACCACAAATAAATGATAAGAATGTGAGGTAATATTGGTGCATACATTAGTTAGCTTGATTTAGCCATTCTATAGTGTATGTATATTTCAACTCATTTATATCTTGCCATCAATATATAATTTTTATTTATCAATTAAAAAAAGTTAGTTTCTCAGCCTGCACCCTGGGAGAGGAAATAGGACTGGTGTAGGATTTATTCGAGCTTTCCATGTGATTCTGCTGTAAGGCCCGTCTGTTGGTTGCACGGCCCATGAGCAGGGCTTTACCCAAAGGAATTCTTCTCCAATGAAGAAAATCAGGCACAATGACAGGTCAGCGGAGGACATAATTTGGGACTCAAAGTGGCCTTCCTAGTACCCCTAAAAATCACAACATAAGATCAATATTATTATTCTCCATACCAGAATTCTCTTTAATGTGCTTGATGCTAATGATAAAGCATTATATTGAATAAAAGGATTAGAGCTAAACTACAGCTGAGAATCTGATTATTTTACAGTGTTAGCTGAGCCAGACCTAGCTCATTTCAGTTACTATTTTAGGGAACGTTATAAAGCTACTGCCTGAGAGTGTCTCCATGTGGGCATTTTCCCGGGGCAGTGGACAAAGTGAAAAATGCCCAAGGAAAACACTGAAGTGACTCAGGTGGTCGTCGTAGGGCATGTTCTGGCTGAAATAACTGGAATTGAAGATTCAGGCCTGCAGTACGTCCTCGGACTCCTCAAAGACTAAGTTGATTAGCTTTTTCTCATTTAAACATTCTGGAAGTACAAGTGTTGGCGGCCATGTGGAAATAAGTGAAGACCTACCAAATGAGAAGAGGCAACGGCTATTTATTTGGAACTTTTGATAGCAAGGAAGTAAGTCACCATCATCCGAGTTTTCCTAGAGACTCACACGCAGGCAGCAGAGTGGGGAAGCTTTGGAGTGGAACAAAAAGAAGGCTTCAGGCTGTGCTGAGTGGAGGCTGGCGGCCCGGGGAAGCAGGAGACGGCTCACCAGAAGTGGAGTGTATGAAACTTAACTGCCAATGTGATAGTATTAAAAGGTGGGGCCCTTAGGAAGTGATTGAGTCATGAGGGTGGGGCCCTCATAAATGAGATTGGTGCCCTTATAAAAGAGGTTGAGGGACACTGCCCCACCTTCCACCATGTGAGGAAACAGCCATAGGGCGCCACCTTTGAAGCAGAGAGCAAGTCCTCACCAGACACCCAATCTTCTGGCTCTTTGATCTTGGACCTCCCACCCCCAGAACTGGGAGGAGTAAATTTCTGTTACCTATAAATCACCCAGTCTAACGCATTTTGTCATAGCAGCGCAAGTGCACAGAGACGTGGGCACCTCAGGTGATCGGTTTGGAGTAACTATTTGACTTTCAACTTTCTCTAAGTTGGAAGTGGGGGCGAAAACTAGAATTTATTTTTCAAGGGATAATTAATCAAGTCCTGGATGTCTGGGGCTAATTATGACAAGTGTCATTGTTTGGCTTCCTGCACTGGCTGTGAGAGATGCTGATCTGACCTACAGTTTGACTTGTGGATAGCAGGCTGGCTCCCCCGGTCGGTTACCATGGCTAAGGGCTGGTAGCTGCAGACTCTGGGTGGAGTTCTATTGTTATATGTGGTCTCGCCATTGTCCTTTGTGCATTCAAGCTCCCAGGCATTGTCCTAGACAGCAAAGGCACCTGGCAAGAGAAGAACCTCAGTGGCCCAGTGGCCAGTATGAGGCCATTTGCCTCTGGAGCGGTTTCTGAGTTGAGAACGTCTCTTTGCTCCTCTTTAGAATCCACAACCAGAAGCATCCGAGTGAGCAAGAGACACGCAAAGCTCCATCCGGCACAGAGAGAAACCCTAAAGCAGAAGAAAATCCTCAGGACTCCACACCATACCCTTTAAGTACTGAGCTGCTTAAAACATCATTCCGTTTATTGTAATTTGATGTGTGAAATTCCACAGGCATTTACAATTCAGATGCCATTCCTAAGGGACTCCCATTGAGGGTCTGTTCATGTGATTTGATCTGAGCCTTTCTTCACTTTCGGGTGCTGGAGATCATTAGGCAAGACGCACATCATGCTCAGAGATGAAATGTTTACCGTCATCCCCTCAACGAACCATTTGCTGGCCCTGACAGGTCCCAGTGTCCCCTGTGCTTCAGCAGCACCTCCTGTGTCCCTTCTCGTCTGTCCTGTTCCCCTCCCCTCTCGCTGCTAGCCCTCCCACAGCGTAGCTTTTCAGAGTATCCCCTCATCCATCACTGGAGTGTGGCTGATTGGGAAGGAGGGGTGGTCAGACAGGCAGCAGGAGCGTTATCCAAATACCTCACAACAAGAACCACAAAATGGTCCTGGCCTCCGAGTGCCAGAGGAGAAGGCAGGAGAGAAGGGAGGCGGAGGGCGTGCTGGGACTCTAGACCCGGGCTTTTCTCAAGACACTGACAGAGTGGAGTGGCAGTCCTCCGGGTGGGTGCGGTCCCCTTTGCTGAGAAGGAAAGGGAGCTGTTCTCACGCTGGACCTCCACATGCTCAGGGGTGTTCTCTGGGGCTATGGCTGAAAGGGCCCATGTTTCTGCTTTTCCAAACAGGGGGCTTCCAACAAAGGTGAAAGTTGAGTGAGGAGAATGGATTCTGACCAGGTGAGGCTGCATTTTCCTCTTTGTTGGATCCAGGGAGAGCATGGTTACTAATTATGTATTCTACTTTTAGCTCTTTCAATTGATTGACACTATGACCTTGGGCAAGACCCTTGACCTTTCTGGGTGTTCCCTTCTCCTCTTAGTTTCTTCTTATTTGACCAAAGCACGTGCGCACGCATACACACACACACACACACACACACACACACACCCCATTTGTATGATCATGTTATAAAAAAATTGCAAAATGGATGGAAGGAAAATGTATTATCATGAATGTAACAGAACTATTTTTAGTATTTCTTTGTATTCCTTTTTCAATGCTTCAAAATTATAGTTGCAATCATCGTGAATTTTAACTTTTGAAGCTTGCTTTTGTTGTTTTTTGTGTTTTCTTGGAGACAGGGTCTTGCTTTCTCACCCAGGCTGGAGTGCAGTGGTTCTACCACAGCTCACAGCAGTCTCAAACTCATAGGCTTAAGTGATCCTCCTGTCTTAGCCTCCCAAGTAGCCAGGACTACAGGCACATACCACCATGCCTGGTTAATTAAAAACAATTTTTTTTTTTTTTTGTAGAGACAGGGTCTCGCTATGTTGCCCAGGCTTGTCTCTAACTCCTGGCCTCAAGTGATCCTCCCACCTCAGCCTTCCAAAGCGCTGGTGTGAGCCCTTGCTCCTGGCCCTATAGCTTGCTGGGGTTTTTTTTGCTAAATATTTCCTTGTGTTGTTAAATAATCTTTATGATTTCTAATGACTTTACAATTTCAAGACATATTTCTTAGTCTCGTCTATTTATTCCACCTAGAAATGATACTGGAATTGAGATACAGTAAAATTCACTAAGAAATTCTCCTTGAATTTCCTCTTGTTAATTGCCCTTTGAAATATCAGGTAGTTTTCCTTTTAGAAAAGGAAACTAGCCAGTGCCTTACAGATAAAAGGCCCAAATAAAAACAAAAACAAACCCCAAACTACAAAAACTTGTCAATTCTTTTTATTTAAAGTTAGTCTGCCCATATCCTCTAAGTAAAATATTTGATTCTTCCAACTCTTGGATTAATATATCCAAAGGAGCGGCCCTGGAGCTTTTTTCTTTTTTTCTAGGATTTGGTGGTAAATTCTTCCTCTGGATGTCCAGTCTCCTCACAGTCTGCAGGAAATCCTGCTGGGTTGCAGAGACTGTGACATCAGATCCAGTTGGAGCTGCCTAATGCAAGGAACTACAGACGTCAGAACATGCCAAGGGAGGGGACTTGCAAAGACCTACAACCAGGGCACAATTGAATTAGATGTGTGGCTGTTTCTGTCCCTGGGTTACTTGGGGAAACAAAATCACAAGGTTTATTTGATTACTCCTTTCCAGGTCATAGAGTGAGCAGGTGAGAAAATGTATCTGCACTGAGAGTCTCTCTCTGTCGGGCTCCTATGAGAGGCCAGCAGCCCAAAAGGGCTCCACATTCTATGGGGTGCTATTGAACTGCAGCATGTAAAAATATTCATATAGGGAGAAGAAAGCAAAACATTTATTTTTCTTATTAAACAACCCAATTGACAATGTTGGAAAGGGATTTTTAAAAAGAGCATTTTCTTTTTTTTTTTTGATAATTTGTTGTTTGCAAGTGAGTTCGTCATGACCCTACACACTTATCACCCCTCCCACTTCCACCTTACCACACCAAGTCTAGCATCAAGTAATCAGGGTCATCCTAGCTTTGACTGTTAGTTCTCAGATCCAAAATTCGCAAGAATTTGCTAGTCCTACCGTATGGATCTACTGCTCCATTCCCCTCCTCTACGGCCTCACTTCATGTCCTCATCATTTGCTAACTAGGCTTCTGGGTTTCCACGATACCCTAATCCACATACTCCCATCCCTCTCTTCACACCTCCCTGTGCTCCGTCTCAAGATCACACCTCCCCTGCTCACTCGCATGGGAGTCCTCGCTCTCCTTAGTCCATCTGACCGTGTCATCCAGCTGCCCGAGGACCATGCTGCTCCTCGGCCAAATCCAGCACCCTCCGCTTGGCCGACGTGGCACAGCATAATCTGCCACCCACTCCCCTTCCAGCTTGATCCTCCCTCTGGGCCTACTAAGTTAAAAGATCAATTGGTGGAGTCCAGGAAGACGTATTGTTAAAAAGCTCTCTGGGCAATTCTGACACAGGGGATCGATCCACTGGTGATCATTTGGAAACAACCATTCCAGAAGCTCAATAGGGTGCCATCTATGTCCCCACTTTTCTGTAATCAAGTCTCAGGAAAGGACTCTTCATAATGTATTTCAGTTACTGAGCCCCTTGGGTTGGTCCAAGGTGGAATTCTGTTATGATTAATTCTTCATAAAAGATTTTGTTTGTAATTAAACTGCAGGGTATTGATGTTGCTCATACTTGAAAAGACTGTATGTGGTAAGCCTTCCTGTGCGCTAACCCAGCCACATTACTCCCCTACCTCGGTTCTGGAACAGCGCACCTCCTTCTGCCCACATGAGTCTCAATTTAAGAGGAAGCGAAGGGAACATGGTACTGATACAGTGAGATATAAGAACAAAAGCAGACTGCCCCACTAGGTGACATGGCAAAATAGCAAAGATGGGAAACTCTGGGTGCCCCAAATTTCTGGAATTGATTATCACGTACGCTTTCATATTTTATAATTTGGCCTTCAAACATGAGTTTTTAATAATATGGAGAATGCTTGCTCTATAATGTTAAGGAAAATGTCAGGATTGACATTTTCATATTGACGTATATTACAAATTGCTTTTGTAATATAATCTCAGTTGTATAAAATATGTGTAAATAAAGAACACTTTAAAATACATGTATGAAGTTAATATGGGTTCTTTCACGTGCTGAAAGTATCAATTTTTTAAAATTACTCCTCCTGATATTTTCCAAATTTTTGAGTTAACAAATATTACTTTTAGGATCAGGAAAATAGAAGCTTACTTTGTCGGGATTAAAACAGAAGAGATACAAAGTGGTGGAGAAGTAGGCAAAGGATGGGGGAGGGAAGGAAGAAGGGGGAGGGGAAGGCAGAAAAAGAAAGGAAGGGAGACTGTGAGGGAGAAAAGAATGTGGCAATAGGCAGGGACGCCTTTTATTTAAATCCTGAGGACACGCTGTTTTGAGACCCCATTTTCAAACGGGGACGTCTGATTTTCTAAGCAGCCCAGTGCTGGCTCAGCAGACACTGGGACCGCCCGGGTATGGTTCACTGCTATTCTGTACAGTGACATGTGGGGACAACGGCTTCTTTTTATGTCAGTTTTGACAACAGCAATGAGCTCCTGGACATGACTTTTAAGTCATTTGCATATTGATAAATGAGACACAGGATGAAGAAGCCCCAGTGTTTCAGAAAAATGGTTCCTTATATCCTTCTGCCTCTCTCTACCGCACGGAGTCCTCGCACATTAATCAAAGGGTCATGAAACTCCAACTCTAAGGACCAGGATGCTCCTTTGTCCCCAGGGTGAGTCCAGTGCTGACCTGGAGAAGGACCCCAGTCGCTGTAAGATTGGCAGGTGGGTTAGGCCATAAATATGCAGCGGCAGGATGAAGGGAATGACTACCCAATCCATAATGACTGAATTACAATTGTAAAATGGAATGAGTTAGATAGTTATTATCAGTGTAATTATTCATAAATGTGCCTAATTATTCATAATTATTCAGAAGCATATGACTTCCCTGATTGCCATAAGTGATCTCTGAGGCCAATTACTATTGGATTCTGGTCACAGGACTCAGTGACTATTACCCCTTCTGTCTTGGTGAATCCGGAGCTTGGTCTCTGTCCTGACAGCACTGGGAGCCTTTGTGTCATCTGGCCCTTTAAATACACACAACACACCCGTTGCTTTAAACCCAGCTGATTTCAAAACCGCTATTGTCTTTTTCCCCTTTTCCAGTCCCAAGCTCCTCTTATTTGGGTTCAGGCTGTTCCTTCGAGGGCGCACGCTGCTGCTGTTTAATTAGGACTCTCTTGTTGTCATTCCTGCATTTGATATCTTAATAGCATTGGAGAGCACATGTAGGGAAAGAGGCAGGAAGGGAAGCACCCTGGTGCAGATAAAGGTTATGTGGGGAAGCCAAAGCTCTGGAAGATTTGGCCATCCTTAAGAGGATGTGCTGTTAAATCAGTGGTTTGAGGTTTTCTACAAATCTAGGGGCCCTCGCATGTGAGGAAATGCAGCCGTATTTAACTTGCCAACAACAGGCTGCAGCTCACTGCCTCTGATACACATCGTACTTCTGAGGATCATTTCAAAATAATGTACCTGAAAGAACATTTCCAGTTTTTCCAGAATGATTTCACTCTGACCTCAGTGTGGTACACCGTCGAACGTGGGCTGGGGCTGTATAACTCGCTGTTTTTGTGGAGGGTCTCATCAACGCACAGGCTTCGACGATGGAGCCACGGTTCAATTTCTACTTTTTTTTTCTCCCTGGAAAACATTACAGCAATTACCATATTGTGGGGCGGCATTATCAAGTGCAAATTAGCATATAGATTAGTTCTGGGGGGCAGGGAGGAGAGGTGGGTTAAGAACTTTAAAATCATGTATCGTTATGCTACACAAAGAGTGGTGTGCAGAAATCTTCCAGGTCCTGGTCGACCTGGCCCCGTGTGTACATCAGTGGTCCTGATGGGTGTCAGCTGATAATTTCCAAGGGAACAAAGGCAAGTCAGTGTGAACTGCAGCTGAGATACACCTGGGAATTGGGCAGCGTAAGAAATGCTGATCTGTTTGGTGGATTTTAAGACTTTTGCCAATTTTATGTTCCTAGACAAAGAATCCCTGATTTGGTTAGTAAGAACTCCCTATAATTAATTGGAATCACCAAGTTCAGGTTTTGCATTTGGCCCAAGAAATGAAAATGGTTAAATTTTTACTGATGGGGTAAAAAGGGAGACCAAGAAAATAAAAGAGCATAATCTAGAATTGAGACTATTTTAAAAAGTGTGGCTAAAGACAGGATGCAAAGTAGAGAGAGATTAATTTAGCACCTTCCAAGAGAAGAAGATAAAAATAGATTCATTGAAAAACAAACATTTACAGGACCCCCCGTCTCTTTCTTTATCTCCAACAATACAAGAGACTGGTTTACAGTCACTTGGTCAAGTATTTATCAGTAATCTAGTATGGGTACAACACTGTGAATGGGGCAAAATATAGGATAGGGTACTGATCATCAAAGTTCCCTCATACGGTCTTTTGAAGCAATGGTCCAAATTATACCTATGTCTGCTGTAGAAGAGTTTGGAGGAGAGGGAACACTCTGAGGACTGGAGTGCCAAAAAAAACTTCAATACGATGTGGGAAGTGACTTGGCCATAAAGGGTAGGTGGGGGATGAATGAGTGTTTGTGAGGACATCCCAAACCAGGGCGTTGGGCCACAGGATTCGGAGGTCTGGAGCAGTGTGAAAGGGAGGGTCTACGTGGGGGTGGTGGAAGGTATGTATAAAATGATACCTAAGGCAAATGTCTTACGCTCTTTCAATCTTAGTTATCTATTCAAATGGATCTAGCAATAAATTCCTTAAAAAATTATTGTGTAATAAATGAGATCAATTATTTTTCAATATGCAATTTCTGGTACCCAGTAGGCACACAGCGTTTGCTTGGCTTAGTTAATTAGTTACATTTGATATGGCATAATGGAATTAGATTTAAAACCAACTTAGGGTCAGCTCAGGGCCCCGTGTTAAACATGTTACTTTCTCCATGGCAAGTATTGTCACTCAACTTAGCAACAAATAAATAAATAAATGAAATAGCAAACAATAAACCATGTTTTATTAAAATGAAGATAATTCCTCTGAAAAAGAAACAAACACCCCTAATCCTTTTTGGGATCGCTTCCTCAGCTATGCCTGTTGGGAGTAGGCTTGGATTGGGATGTAGGAAAACTACTCCAGCAAAACAGAAAAATGAAGGATGTGCATGTGGGCAGGGGGATGGGAAGTCAGAAGAGCTGGAAGGAGCTGCATGGAGATTTCTCCCACTGCTCCCCAGTGACTTGAAAACATAAAGTCCAGAAAAATATGGCTCCGGCGCTTGACAGGTCTACGTGGCCACCAGGCAGAAAGGGTTGACTCTTTGATTACTGGAGACAACACTGCACATTTCATGGTACATAAGGTAGATTTTATTTTATTCTTTTATTTTTATTTTTTCATAAGGTAGACTTTAGAACCTAATCTGGTCTCATGAATGTTTTATCTGTGGTTTGAGCAAAGTATGGATTGTTTAAAGGGGTGATGGGGAGTGAGCACGTGAGCACCATCTGCAAATGTGCGATTTAGCAGCATGTCCTGGAGCTCAGCCCCACATTGTCCGCCACCTGCCACCTGCCGAAGGAAGGCCCCATCACCTGTGTACTCCCTGGCTCCTGAAAAGTCATCCAGGTGTATACTTTAGTGTCTGTCCCACCCAGATTCTCCAAATGCTGTGAGAGGCTGGATAAGAAAAGTACAAGGTCTTCAATCTTGGAGAAAAGTGCCTGACACATAGAAGGTGCTCAATAAATATTTGCTAAAAAAACCCTTTCCTTTTATTCAGTTTGAATCCTCAGGTCCTATAGCTTTTATTGCCTGTGCTTTCAGGATTTATTTTCTGACGTTTTTTTACTGGTATTATAGTTATCTTTTCATCCTATGAAAGTCTTATTCTCCCTGTTAGATTTTAAGCTGCTGCAGGACAGGGACCTTTGTTCTTGTTTCCTCCGCACCAGCCAGTTTTGTGCTTTGCTCGGTACCTGTGTGTGCTGAGTAGTGAGCGGGGAGGACAACTGTGATCTGGGAGGAGGGGCCCTGGGTTAGCAAGCAGAAAGTGTTGGGGAGCATGAAAATGGGTAAGCCGGAATCTCTCTGAGCCTCTTTGATCACATGTAAAATACGGATAATAGTTCACATTTTACCTATATAACAGAATCAAGCAAATTGTATTTGTAAATATCAAATAAATCACTGTACACTAAAATGTTCTGGCAACGACTTTCTGAGTTTAGCTGTGATGGTACAATATGCACATTGTCATGTGTGTACTTGAGGCATTCCCATTCTAAGGGACGATGGATCCTCAAAAATGTTAACGGGATATAGGTCAGCAGGTACTGCTCTTTTATCTGTTTGCAGCTGGAATCAGGCCTGTCTAAAGCCAGGATGGTTTGTCTTCCCTTCTGACATTGTGTGACAGGTGAGACTGTTGGCTTAAGAATAGACAACCTTGAGCACAGGAAGTGAGAAATACATGTTTATGAACCTGCCTCTCCCTGCCCCGCCATTCCCTTCATCCAAATAAGAGCTGATGCTGGGGTCAGAGAAAAAGACAGACCATGATGAGATTGGACACGCAAAACCAATGCTCTAAGCAAATCCCATCAAACCCAAGTCTGCAGGGCATGTGATTCCTTGGAAGACTTCTAGGTAAAGAGTTTCTTGGCGTTGTTGGTAACAGGAAGGGTGTCACTGTGATTGGAGGGTGTGGTTGAAAATGTCCAGTTTGCTCAGTGACACTCTGGGCCGAATTCCAATGTTATTAAGGTAGTCTGGTCCAGGCCTTTTCACTGTGTCCTTATTTCCCTTGTACTGTATGTTGGGGCTGTATGTAGCCCCAAACCATGGCTGACCTGCCATCAGCCAACCCACCACAGTTCAGGACATTTTTTCCTTGCTTATTTTCTTGGCAGCATTATTAACAAGTTGTTAGGTTTAGTATCTGATATGGAGGGGAGGGCAAACTGTCCTTTCAAAAAGAACTCAACCATATATTCTCACCACAGTCTTACAGCGGTTCAAATAACATACATGTGCATCGAGTACGATTTGAAGGTTCTGGTTCACACATCCCACTTCAATCTCCTGTCTCCACGCTGCCAGCAGTTTGGGCAGACAACCTGCTATCTATGTTCCTGTGCATTTCCATGCCTCTCTGTTAGTGCCTCGTGACTCGCACTGGTGAGAGTGTACTGGGTGTTGATCTCATTTGATTCTCCCATCAACCCATTTTTTTGACAGAGCAGTTGTTTCTTATCCATTCTACAGAGGTAGGTAACCTGGCCAAGATGTCAGAGTTAGTGGGATTCCAAGCCTGTCTTATTTCCAAGACTTCTTTCCTGGCAGGTGACTTAGGCATGATGTTAGCTGACCACAGAATGAATCCGATTTATTTATTTGTTTGTTTTTTATAGATAGAAAAATTGATCAGTGCAAGAAAGGATCCATAAAGGAAAGAAAAATGCATTTTGATTTTTTACAAACATTAGTTTTTAGTTCCTTTAGGACTAACTTATATGGTATAGTAGACCGAAGCTCGGATTGGGAAGAGAGCAGAACATTTTGCACAGTAGGTAGTGACATTTATGGCTGAGCTCGGGATTTATGACCCGGCCCACAGGTGAGAGAGTAATTCAGACCTTGAGCACTGAGAGTCAGCATTTAAATTAACTCCATGGGAAAGAAAAAACACGTTAAAAGTTAAAGCAGAAACATGAACATAAACCATAAACACCTAAAGCAAAAGGGCTTAAGAGTTGAAAGGCCATGAGAAGGCGGAATTGGAATGGCTGACGGTGGGCTTGTGAGGTGTCTGGGGCTTTGGGGGCACCTTGGGCCCTGACAGAGGGTCCCATCTATATAAAATACTTAATTTTACTGGTAACAAGTTTCCAAATAAGATATAAGTCTGGCTTTAACTTGTGTCCATACGCTTAAAGACTACTGCTTGTCAAGAAGAGGGAAGAGAGTGTCAGGATAAGGCCTTTTTTTGTTGGCGAAAAGCAACCCCTCCTCTAAAGGAACTTTCAGTTTGGCCTAGTTGCCTCATTAACATAAATTTTAAGGATTCCTAAATGGAGAGCAAATGAAGGGGAGATAGGAGATACTTGCAGAGTGACAACGCCTATTGTGGCTATTTTATCTGTATAACTTGCAGCAAGCACTACTTATTTCTTATGAAAGTAATATTAATAATTGAATGACACATTTATGCACTTAAAGAAATTAAATTTATTTTGCTTTAAAAGATCTAGCTAAGGTCCATCAGTCAAGATTCATAGTTTCGGAAAGGAATAAAGCTTTATTTTCTTCTTCCAGTTTCACATAGATCATTCTGTTTACCATTGAGCATACTGTGACCTTCATTATAATTTAATTTCTCTACAGCAGACACCTCACTACTTAGCATGGATGATTGAGGGTATCCAAACAATATGGTATCTTGATGGGTTATCCTGACAAGTTTTGAAGAAGTTTCCTCACTCTAAACCTTATCTCTGTTCCTGAGACAGTAGCGCAGTGGCCGCCAATCCTGGATGCATTTTATGTTTTTTATTTTTTATTTTTTTCATTTTTTAACCTTGAAACCTGGATGCATTTTAAAATCGTCTGGGGGGCTTGATTCCCTGATCTGAAGTAGGGCCCCAGAGTAAGTATTTTTTAAATGCTCCCCAGATGATTGTAATTGTAGCTAGGGCTAAGAAATAGATTGTTAGATAAATAGAAATTCTTAAACCATATTATTGATATGCACTGATTTTTAAAGGAAGTATGCTATTGGTGATGCAAATAACCAGTGCTCCAGCATCCTAATTTTCCATTTGGAAGTTGGAATATCTGCCAGGGGTAGGGAACCTGTGGCCTTCCGGATCCTTGAGTGTGGGGTGCGGCCTTTTGACCGAATCCAAATTTTATAGAACAAATTTGGATTCCGTCAAGGGGCTTCACTCGGGCCACATGTGGCCTTGAGGCAACAGGTTCCCCATTACGTTCTGAAAAATGCACGGTTAGGCAATTTTATCATTGTGCAGACATCATAGAGCACACTTACACAAACCTAGATGGTATGGCCTACTGCACACCTAGGCTGTATGGTATGGCCTATTGCTCCCAGGCTACAGTCCTGTACAGCATGTTACTGTACTGAATACCGTAGGCAATTGTATTAACAACACAATGGTATATATTTGTGTATCTAAACACATTCAAACCTAGAAAAGATACAGTAAAAATACAATATTATAATCTTACAGGACCACCGTTGTGTATACGGTCGGTCTTTGACAGAAACGTTGTTATATGGTGCATGACTATATCTAATATTGTGTGTCTGAACAATACATGAATAACACAACTCCACAGGCTTTGTTACATAACAGAGCTCCCTTAGTGCTCTGACAAGGTATCTTACTCCAGCATTACATGGAGTAAGTCTCCATTTACACCGATTAATTGACCTATAATCTTGAAGAAGTTATCACATAATACTTATTTATATTGAGATTTAATATGCAAAGTGAGAAACATCTATGCAGTCCATGAGTTTCTAGAAGTCTTATTTTCCCATCATAATATTTTTGGTGGCATCTCTTTTTTTTTCTTTTTAAAATTTTTTCTTCTGGACATCTTCAAACATACCTGAAAGCAGAAAGAATAGAATACTCAGTTGACCACCCAATTTCAATAGTGAGCAGCATTTTGCCCATCCAGTTTCTTAGTTTCCTTCATACTTTACCTTCCTCGAGACAAGCTTAACTTTATAATTCTTTCCCTTTCTTTTAAAAATCTTTATAATTGTTTAATATCACGTTGCCAAGAACCCTCTCTCATCCCTTGATTGAAGAGGCAGGCTGTAATTCCGTCCCTGGTTTGCAAGCTTTCCTGCTAAACCTAAACCCTTAAGCTATGTTCTTGCAGACTGGGACATTAGCAAGATCTCTCGATTGAATTACAGAATTGCATTCCACCAAGGATTCAGTTTTGTAGAGTACTTAACATTGAACTACATGAGGAGGCACAGGAGTAATGGGTCTTTTCAGTAATACCATCTTTTTTTTTTTTTTTTTTCCTTCAGTAAATCAAAGGCAATATTACCAGACCTTTAGCTATGCAGCATGAACGGAGTTCAAAGTATACAGGGGCTGGGAATAGCCCCCAAATTAAAGCAGTTTTGTCCTCTCCTGAAGGCTTATTCTTTTGCTTCTAGTTGTTAATATGAATAATTGAAGAGTCTGAGACCTTTCCCATGATTTGAAAGTCTTGGAGGGTATAGATTCAACGGTTTCCATTGCCTTAAAGCCGAAATAGAAGAAATGATCTAACTTGTTTCTGCCTCTGACAGTGACCTATTTTGTGGCTCTCTGATGCAGTCTCCATGGAACTGGGGGTTGCCCCCAAACCTCAAGGATTGGAGTTTTAGGTCCCCACTGGCTGAGGCAGCCTGAACTCTCCACTGGATTTGACTCTGGCAGTACACAAAGAGACCATTGCAGAGAATCTCCTATCCTCAGGAAGGTCCGAGTGCTGCACTCTTGGATCTGGGCAAACTTGTCTGTCTGGGAGCTCAAACCAGGAGGATGTGTTTACTTCTCACCTGGATTCAGTTCCCCTCATGACTTTGCCCCAGTGGTCTAAACCTTGGAGTCTCAACCCTCTGGTGCCTCCTGTTACTTCAAGGAGAATATGAATTTTCTGGAAAATTTCTCAAAACAATATTTAGTTTCTTTTTAAAAAATAATGTTGTCTGCAAATGTGGAAACAAAGAGGGGAACTGGAGAAAACAAGCTGTAAAAATTGGGGAACCCAAATCCCATCAACCTTTTTGGGGGGTAATAGAACTGTTCTATTTCCCAATCTTGGTGGTTGTTACAGAAGGCTCTTTGTGCGTTAAAATCCATAGACCTGTATACCAAAAGAGAAAAGGCCAACTTTATACTATGGGATAATTTAAAAACGAAAATAAGTTACTAATTGGGGGAAAATAAAACCCCTAACTTTGCTTAATTTTGAAAGTAAAGAAAATTCTGGAAAGGGAAACACCACCTTGGGATTATCAATTATTTTAAAAGTTGTTCAAAAATTTTTAAAAATTATTTTTTACTTTTATTTATGGTATAAATATTATACTGATAGAAAACTTAAAAACTCACCAGAATTATTTAATTGTAGTAAATCGCCTGTTTGCACTAAAAAAGACAAACAACCCTACGAGCTTCAGGAAGGCTTCTCCTGTTTCACTTACCGGATACAGGCTAGCTTGTTCCAGAGCGTCAGGACGAGGGTGACAGGGCCCTCCTTGCTCCCACGGAGGACTGAGAACGACCAGAATGGGCTCCACTCTAGACCTGTGGAGAGTCAGAAGCTGTATTTTAGCAAGATAGCCCTGGGTGATTCAAATGCACAGGAAAGTTTGTGGGTGCCACCTCTGGTTGCCAGGCAGATGGCTGCTGGGGCCTCAGGCCAGCCCTTCCTCCTCTGAGTGGGGCCAGCAGCACACACAGCTCTGCTGGTTCAGAGTGGAGATATTTTCTTGTCTTTACCTCAAAGGGTCCCTTCCAGCAAAAATGACACCTGTATATTAGAATTTCCCAAGGAAGCTTCTCTTGACTCATTTTTAATACCACAGGCAATATTTAAGGATTCCTTTCTCCTGCCATTCTAAACATCTGCTTTTTCTCTTAAATTTACGTTTTTAAATTATCTTCTAGCCAGTTGAAGGGAGCAGGCTGAAGTGTATGGGAGCAAGTAGAATTTGGGAGAATTGTGGTATTTAATCGGAAGTTACGGAAGGCTCTAGTTGGCAAAGATAGGTGCCAGGGGCAGAGAGAGTTCTTGCATTGCTTGATGGAAACAGAATTGTCCCATGCAGAGTTGCTGTGTTCACACACACTATTTGGCCCTGGATTATGTGAACTAAAATAAAATCTCAAGCCCCCCAGCTGACTGAATCGATCTTGTCTTGGCCAAGGGACCCCCCCCCAGAAAAAGCCCTACAGCTGAGTTGCCAGCCATGAGGAGAAGGGAGGTCGGAGGGCCCTTGTCATGCCCTGTCCCTTTTGGAGTTATTCTTTGTAACAATAGGTACAAAATCATTAACAAACTTAAGGTCATGTAAGACAAAGCTTAAACCATACCTGCAGGCCATCAATTTATTTAACAGATCACTTGAATCTTGGTATATGTCCTATACATGTCTGGTGGCTTGTCTCTGATTAACAGACTTCCTTATCTTAATTTAGAATGTTCCAATCCTTTAGACAAAGCTTCAATTCTTTAACCAATTACAAATCAAAGAATCTTTAAACCCACCTATAACCTGTAATCCCCGGCTTCAACATGTCCTGCCCTTTTGGGCCAAACCAATGTACCTCTTCCATGTATTGGTTTATGTATAATTCCTGTCTCTCCGAAATGTATAAAACCAAACTGTAACCCAACCACGCGAGGCCACTTGCTCAAGGCTTCTTGGGCTTGGCTCTCTGGGCACATAGTCAGCTCAGAATAAACCCCTTTATATTATTTTACAGAGTTTGGGTTCTTTTCCATTGACAATGGAAACAGATCTGTTCCCTGAAGAGCTGCTGTGTTCACACACACTGTTGCCGACAGGACTGTGTGGTCCTGGAGGCAGAGGCAGATCTGCCATGAATGCTTTGTCCTGGGTAAGCTTTCTGATTGCTTACGTCCAAATTGGATTCTCTTTATGGGCCCCAAATGTTGGTGCAGAGAAGATTCCTCGGCTTGCTGTCACTGGATGAGACAGCTGGAGTTTCCCTGCTGGTAACATGACTGGGTCCATAGGCCTTTAACTTCATGCAGAAAAAAAATCCAGTGAAAGTATGAGGTAGCACCAACTGAGATTACTTCCATCATATATTTTTCTTTTTAATGAATATTTCATGACCAGTTAATCAGCAGTCTGTTATCCTTCCAATAAAGAAAAAGGTATTATAACCAATAAAATGTATTTATTGCCCTCATTTTAAAGTCTTAATTAAAGACCCATCCCTCATAAAAGCCTTTTAAAAAACACCATCAAAAGTGTATAACCAAGAGGGAAAGATGCCCTTGTTTGTTAAAAAAGAAACATATTCATGTATGGAAGACAGAAAAACAACGATCTGTAAGTGAAAAATATAGATCTGTTTACTCAGTGTAGATTTTGTATGTAGCTCGTATATGTATGGGATCATTCTCAAATTTGAGGAATTCAGAAACGTTTGCTCTTGTAAACTCAATATAAGAGATATAATGCAATTCAAACATAGGAAAATAATTCAGGTTTTTATTCCTTAAATATAGAGCACTTTATGAGAAAAGGGGTTTAGTGCTTATACGATGCTCTTACATGAGCATAATATATATTTCTAAAGCTATGTCCATCACTCTTACTGGCAGCTTACGTGTAGGTTCCAGGAATTGGAATCTGTTGAGCAAATCCACACTATTGAAGATTTTGTGCTGGACAGCTCGCTAGCTAAAGAGCTCAATGAATTCATTCTGAGGCAGCTAAATGCCAGTTAGCCAAAGCAAGCAAACAAATTCTAAAGCAAAAGGTTGTGTGGTTAGAGCTTGTGGTTCTACTCATCAGAGAAGACATAAAAAGTCAGAAGACATCTGCTCACTGTTACCATCACTAGGGTTGGTCATCGTAGTAGAAATTCTTCCTAGCTTCTCCTATTTTGTCAATTACCTTGAAATACTTTATTATGCTCCACGATACTAGATTCAAATATAAAAATAAAATCATACTGTTTTACAAGTGAAATGAGTCTTAGAAATATTCTACTTAATATACTTTTTCATTTGAGAGACAGGAGGTATAAAGAGTTTAAATAATTTGCTTGGGGCAGCACAGCTAGAGAGTGGCAAAACTGGAACTAGAATTCACCTAATTCCGCCTTACGATTTTAGAACTGAAGGAAGCTTAATTCCCATTTGTGCAGTCCATTTGATCAATGGACATGATAAGTTCTGTATGAAGTGCTAATTAACTTACCGACTGCCAGTACTTAGTCAACTGGGTAAATCCAAAATGTGTTTGGTATACCCCAATAAACAAAAAGGGCACCTTTTTCAGTAAATTAAAGTTAAAGACATCTTTACCTTTATGTGGGAAGACTATTTCTAAGGCATTATGACAATTTCTGCATCTAAATCACTATAAATGGAGAATTCTGTTAAAGTGGGTTGCTTTTGGTCATTTGGGCAATAAAGTCATTTAATATTAATAAATGTTTGAAAAATCCACCAAAACCTTTAAAATGTTCAGAATTCCATGTAGGTTGCATATGAGTTTTAAAAAATTCTATCATATTCATTATTATAATTACATATAAATGTATATTACTACATATTTATATGTAAGTACAATGCATTGTATAGTATATTACTATATACTTTGCATATATGAAATGCAAGTGTAGAATATTAAATGCTAGTAATCCTTGAGTATTCTTAAAGGTAAAAATTTTTCCTCAGTTGTTTCTGCTTCCATGTAAAGAGTAATCAATGGGCTTATTTTTATTAATATTTCTGTTCATTTGTGTGTTTATGTCTTATTGGCTCAAAGCATAAGGAAAAAGCAAAGATAAATAACTTCCAATGATAGAAAAAAATCTTAAAGCTGAGAAAGAACTACTTGTAGATTCATATTTTTATGTTACTATATTGGTTTTAGTGAGTTTTCTGTGTAAAAAACAAAAAACAATGAACTAAACCCATCTTCCGATGGCATTTTCGTTTGCTGTGGTTGAATGTGGGAAAGAAGGCAGTAGTGTGCCACCTGGTGGTTCAACATGGATTGGCATGGTAGAATTCCCCCAAGCCTGTATTAACTGAAAACATACCAACATTTCTCAGCTAATAATTTTTTCCTCCTCAGAGACATTTATTTTTCTTATTCTAATGAATACTCATCAGGTACCATTATTCTGTTTGAAGATTATAAACATTTTTAAAAATTAAAATACGTAATCACCTCTAATGTGCTTCTTAGATCATGTATATCCATGGACTTTTGTCATTTGAGTTATTCCAATGATATGGTATTTAATTACACCCAGACTAGAAATAAAAATGATTCCATCCCCAACTAAATAATTTTGATAGACTGTGTATTAAGGTATCAGAAATTATTTCATCTCTGTGAACTTCCAGTTTACTTTTCAAATGAATGTTGATTTTTGTAACTTGATGTTTACTCAAATGCTCAGTCTAATCAGTATACATTTTACTTATTTCATAGAGTACAATCAAAAGTGACCACAAAATGTTACTGTCCATAGTCAACCTTGCCTGTCTCAAGTCTGGATAAGATTTTATGTTCTAGAGTCTAGACCATGGTATGACCACTGTATGCGTGTATCACACCCATCACACAACTGTAGCCCAAGAATCTATTTTTGTATTGTCCTTGAGCAAGGTATAGGATTTTAAGATCTCCTTTCTACCTTGTATTGTGCCTCATATAGCTGAAATCCTGGGTGAAGTTTCACTGGGTGATGGGTATTATAATTAATATTACTGAAGAAAAATTCCAAAAATGATAAATTACTTACTATTCACTGACCCAGGTGTCACTTCTGATGTTTTGTCTTTTTGCAAAGACTGCCTTTAACATCAAAGCCAAAAGTATTTCAGACAATGCAGCTAAATCAACCTAATGATGTGTTCTGAGGTTTACCTTATGAAATTGAACTTGAAATTCCATGTTTTCCCTACACCCAATCAAACCCTAGTTTTTTTCTGTCTGAAATTTTAGACATTTTTTGAAGATCAAATTATGTCTTTGTTTGCTATAGCTTTGCACAGACTTTTGGTCAAAAGCTGTAACACTCTTATTTCACCTGTCTACTAGGATCCTTGAGGTTATGGAGCCTTTTAAAGAGGCTATAATCTCAGAAGTTACAGCACACATTTGCATTCTATTCAAGTAGAATATGAAACAAAAAGATACTGTTAGATAAAGAGCAAAATACATTAATACGATTGCTTCAAAATATAAATTGTGAATAATGATTCTCTTCTGTGTAGCACATAGAATAGGAAATATTTCCTGGTTTTGAAACTTTGGTGTTTTTTATTCTGAGATCACTTCAACATATTCAGTCAAAGAGACAGTAGCTTCTTAATTTTTGTCCGTTTCTAGCAGAATGGCATCAGTAAAATGTCATATCAATGGCATAATGTCATATTATATTGTAATAGGTCCTTCCTTCCCAATCTGTTTTGTGTGAAGCCTAAACATTCCAGTGAGTGGCACCTACAGTTTTTGGTGTGATCTTCGAAGCAAACATTACAGCTCAATCGGGCATAGGTAAGTCACTGTCCAAAGTCATTACTGACCAGAGAAATCAGCTTCATTAGGTCACTGTCAAGTCAGCCCTGCATCTTCTTGACTTTTCGGGAAATAGTAGGAGGCTGCATGGTGGAGAGGAAAGAGCATTTAACTTGGCGTCTGGCTCTGCCAGTAGAAATTCGTCTAGACTTTCATTTCAGAGAAGTTTATCTCTGACTAGCTTTCCTTTCTATTAAGTGAGTTCTGCAACAAACTATCTGTAAGACGGTTGAGCAATCATCTGACATACCTGGATCTCACAGGGAGCCCTCATAATTTGGAGCATGAAGTAATTAAACAGTGATGACAGCCACCAGATTCCCTGCTCTACTTTAGGCTCAAACTTCCAGCAGGAAGTGAGTCTTTTCATCAGAAGGGCTTTTGTGTGCACCTCACACCTGGATGCATTTCATCTAGCTGATGGAGCCCGAGAGAACAAGGCCACTCAGTGGACGCAGACACAGGACGGGACTTAGATGGAAGGAAGGAGGCAAAGGCTGCGATTCCATGGAGTCGGCTTTCTTAGTGAGGACAGCCGCAGCCAGACCTCGGTAGAGCGGTTGGAGGGAATCGGACTCCTCAGAAATCAAGTCCCGATCCCAAGTGTAGTGCCTGAGAGCGAAGTCCAAAAATGATTCTGTGATAGGTGACAATACGCAGCAGGAAGGGCACAGTCTGAGAAAAACAGCAGGAGACAAAAGAGGATCCAGGTTCATGCTGAAATATTTGTCTTCAAAATGGTTGGAGTTACCACTTGTGCCTCAGTGAGGAGGAAACAGGGAAGGCTATGAGAACTCTCCTGTGCACCTTTTATGAACTATATCGAAAGTGTGTTTTAAGCCACGTGGATGGAGTCTTCACGGCTACCCGTCATGGGTTGAATCCTGTCTGCCTGGTCCTCCATTCATGCATCACAGTCCTACCCCTGGTACTTCAGAACAGGACCTTATTTGGAGAAAGGGTCATTGCAGATGTAATTAGTTAAAATGAGGTCACTGGGGTGGGTCCTAATTCAATTTGACTGGTGTCTTTATAAAAAGGGGAAATTTGGACACAGAGACATGCAAACAGAGAAAATGCCCCATGAACATGAAGGCAGAAATTGGGGTGATATGTCTATAAGCCAGGACATGCCAAAGATTGCCAGCACTAGAAACTAGGCAGAGTCTGGAACAGATTCTCACTCAGAGGGAACAGACCTTGCTGACACATTGATCACAGACTTCTATCTTCCAGAACCGTGAGACAATGAATTTCTGTTGTTTAACCTACCAAGTCTGTGTGCTTTGTATGGCAGCCCTAGAAAGCTAATATGCTATAGTTTAGCAGTTCTTGATACTTCTTTTTATTATCTTAAAAGGGCTTGAGTCAAGACTGTGAGATAATGTACAGGATGCTATGAGCTTGAATTTCAGATAAAAAACAAATTTTTTTTTTAGTATCAGTATGTCCAAAATATTACATACTAATACTAAAAAGTTATTCATTGTTTATTTGAAATCTAAATTTAACTGGATGGCTTGTATTTTTCTTTGCCAAGTCTGATAGGTCTACCTGGAGTACTTTGTCATGGTGCTGCTCATTTACCTGGACTAAGTGGATCCTTCTTGGTGACTACTCGAGTTAGAAAAAGCAGAGAAGTAGAAATGCTTTTAGACTTTTGTCTCAGTGATGTTTATTTCTGACTAAACAGTCAGCCCTCTGTATTCTTGGGTTCCAAATCTGTGGATGCAATTAACATTGGATTGAAAATACTTTAAAAAAAAAACCAATAAAAATAACGATACAATGATACAAAATACAAAAACAAAAATTACAAAAAATTCAATACAGTATAACAACTATTTATATAGCATTTACATTGTAATAGGTACTATAAGTAATCTAGACATGATTTAAAGTACAGCTATATGTCACTTAATGATGGGGATATGTTCTGAGAAATATGTCTTTAGAACATTTCACAATTGTAAAAACATCATAGATTGTGCTTACACAGACTTAGATATAGCCTACTACACACCTAGGCTCTGGTACAGCCTATTGCTCCTAGGCTACAAACCTGTATAGCAGGCCACTGTACTGAACACCCTTGGCAACTGGAACACAATGGTAAGTATTTGTGTATCTAAGCATAGAAAATTTACAGTAAAAATACAATATAAGAGACAAAAATGGTACACTTGTAGAGGGCACTTATCGTGAATGGAGCTTGCAGGACTGGAAGTTGCTCTGGGTGAGTCGGTGAGTGGTGAGTCAATGTGAAGGCCTAGGATGTTAGTGTGCACTGTGACACTGTACATGTAGGCTACATTAAAATTATAAAAAACGGGCTGGGAAAGTAGCTCATGCCTGTAATCCTAGCACTCTGGGAGGCTGAGGCGGGAGGATCACGCAAGGTTAGGAGTTCGAGGCCAGCCTGAGCAAGAGCGAGACCCCATCTCTACTAAAAACTAGAAAGAAATTAGCCAAACAACCAAAAATATATAGAAAAAATCAGCCGGGCATGGTGGCACATGCCTGTAGTCCCAGCTACTCGGGAGACTGAGGCAGAAGGATCGCTTGAGCCCAGGAGTTTTGAGGTTGCTGTGAGCTAGGCTTATGCCACGGCACTCTAGCCCAGGCAACAGAGTGGCACTCTTTCTGGGGGAAAAAAAAAAAAAAGAAAATTATAAAAAGTGTTTTTCTTTCTTCAATACTAAATTAACCTTAGCTTACTGTAACTTTTTTACTTTATAAACTTTAAAGTTTGAAACTTTTTTTGACTCGTTTGTAATAACACTTAGTTTAAAACACAAACACATTGTATATCTGTACAAAAATATTTTCTTTCTCTATATATTTTTTCTATACACTTTTTTTCTATTTAAAAGTTAATTTTTTTTGTTTTTAAACTTTTTTGTTAAAAGCTAAGAGACAAGCACACGCATTAGCCTAGGCCTACACGGGGTCAGGATCATCACTATCACCATCCTCCACCTCCGCATCTTGTCCCACTGGAAGGTCTTTGGGGCAATAACATGCATGGAGCTGACATCTCCTATGATAATCATGCCTTCTTCTGCCAAACCTGCTGAATAACCAGCCCGAGGCCATTTCACAGTTAGTGGTTTTTTTTTTTTTTTTATAAGTAGAAGGAGTAGTACACTGTAAAATAACAATAAAAAGTGTAGTATAGCAAATACATAGACCAGTAACGTGGTGATTTATTATCATTGTCAGGCATTATGGACTGTACATGCCTGTGCTCTGCTTTTATACAACTGGCAGTGCAGTAGGTTTGTTCACACCAGTGTCACCACAAACATGTGAGAAACGTGGTGCGCTACGTTAGGATGACTAAGACATCACTAGGCAACAGGAATTTTTCAGCTCCGTTATAATCTTATAGGACTGCTGTCATATATGTGGGAGGATGTGTATAAGTTACATGCAAATAATGTCATTTTATATAAGGGACTTGAGCATCTATCAATTTTGGAGTTCTTAGGGGTCCTGGAGCCAACGTCCCCTGGATACCAAGGGATGACTATATTTGCTATATGTTAAGCTAGTTCTGCAACTAACTAGCTGTAAGACATTGTACAAATCATCTGACATAGCTGAGCCTCAGTGTTCTCATTTGTTAAATGAGGAGGCAAAACTATATCCTTTCAAAGGTCCCTTCCAGCCCTTTATGACTGTCGTTCAAGGAAATGCTTCTTAAAGGAACATTTTAAAAAGCTTAGCTTATCAAAGCATTAGAAAGTACTTAGCTATTTTTATGGTTTGGATCAAAAATATAAGCTGTCACTTCTTGGAAAGCTTTATTACCTCCACTTCTTAGCAAAGACTGAAGTTTAATATCATTATCATGCCCCTTAATGAGGATGCCCTAATTTAGGAGGGTGTTCATGATGATGATCACTTAAAAAGATCACTGATTTGAGAAATGGTTCAAGTCTTAATGAGTGCTGAGAATGAAGGCTGAGTGATTACTTCTTTCCTGGGCGGGTGGTGTTGATGTTTGCTTTGCTAATTGTACTTAATTTACTATGAAGTTTTTAAAGAGACTCCTGTCGCTCTGAGTGATGGTGCTATTGGATGAGGCATTGAACTTAGAGCCTTTATTAGTCCAGTGCTACAGGAGACTTGATGGTGAAGCCACCCTGAATTTTTTTTTTAAAGTAATTTATTTAAAAGAATGTGCTAGAGTTAGCTGAGGACTTTTGTCTCTTCCCTCCACATTGCTTCTTAGACACATAAATAATTTTACCCACCCATTTGTGAAAACCCAGGAGTTGGTGATAGTGCCCATGGTGCTTAAAGATAAGACCAGATAGCTATTCTTCACAGGTGGTTCTAGTCTCCTTTTTGAGAGCCGTCTCCTACTGGGAGCCAGTGGGAAGTTGCAAATGGAAGGGTTGAGAACTGAAGGGAAAGGAAAATCCTGACCCCTTGCTCTTACAGAGAGCTTGGCAGAGTACCCTGCACCCTCCAGAATCTTGCTCTTAGGCTTGAGGAAGAGCACTGGCCGTGGATCTCTTTTGTGAGCATGAGGGTCACGGAGAGGCTGGTGGTGTGACTTTGAGATAAAGCTCTTCTTTCAACAATCACACCCTGAGTCACTCACAAACCTAATAAACTCTGATTCTTGTCATAAGCTATCTAGAAGGTTCTGCATACCCCCAGAGAGCCAATCTGTCTTATCTCATCTGTGATTTCATAAGGAAGTTTTCATTACCCTCCAAAATAAAGAGTGTGGGCAGACTTTAGTTACCTGCCTAATACCAATTTTCCCTTCTTTCTTGCTGATGGAACCCTGATTTTGTGTGGACTGGCAATGTGTTCAATTCCTGGGGATGGATGGTGATTGGTCTAAGCAAGTATAATAATCTTGCTCTCCAATTCCCAAGCTTCCTCTGCAGCTAGGAGTGGCTGTGTGTCCTAATTATGACTGATAAGACAGGAGGAAGCCTGCAGTAAGGTCTCCTGGTAAAAGAAGATGTCAGTGGCAGACACCACCTTTGACGGTTAATTCTATGTGTCAACTTGACCAGGACGCAGGGTGCCCAGATTGTTTCTGGGTGTGTCTGCGAGGGTGTTTCTGGACGAGATCAGTGTTTGCATCAGGGCACTCGGTGGAGTAGGTCGCCCTCCCCAGCGCTGGTGGTCATCACCCAATCTGTTGAGGACTGAATGAAATGAAAGGTGAGGAAAGGAGGAATTTGCCACACTCTCACTTTCCCCTCTGCTTGACGGGACATCTCATCTTCTGCCCTCAGACTAGGATTTACACCATTGCCGTCCCTGGGTCTCAGCCCTTTGGACTCGAACTAAATTACACACCTGCTTTCCTGGGTCTCTAGCAGATCATGGAACTTTTCAGTGTTCATAATTGTGTGTGCCAGTCCTCATAAAAAATTCAATGTATGCATGTGTGTGTCTACGTACACACACGTATCCATACACACATCTTTCTCTCTATCTAATCATCTATCGATCCTATTGCTTCTATTTTCCTGGAGAACCTTGACTAACACATCACCCTCTTACATTTTATCCTTCCCTTTATTTTCCTTCCTCTCCTGGGATATGATGTCTGACGCTGCACGAGGTGACGAGTCAGAGGATGACAGGGAGAAGAGATGAATGTCTGAGCCTTTTGCTTCCCTGGCCTACAGATGACTCTGACCCTCTGACCTCTGGACATTTTGACATAGCAGGTCCTGCTGACCTGACCTTGGGCTGCATCCTAAGAGGGGTTATGTATTCTCCCCAGTTAATTCCATTATCAAAATAGAAAGGGGCTGATTCACATACAGAGAGAAATTGACATTAATGGGGAAACATACCGCCCCTGGAAAAACAAACCAATATTGTCTGGAGATCTATTTTTCCTTGATTCGAAGTGTTTCTTAACAGAGTTGTTACCTGCTTGACTCTGACATTTTTGTTTCTGTTGTATCCCATAGGGGTATATAAAGAATCACGCACAGTAAGCTTTATCAAATACACTTTAAAATAACGGGAATGATTATATATATATATATATACACACATATGCGTTGCATTCACATTAACGGTAGCTTGTAAAGACAGGCCTCCACCACCTTCAGTTCACTAAGCAAAGCTAAGCCACAAACCAATGAGTGGTCTTACAATTTAAATTGTACTTTTCCCCCAAAGATGATTTGAGGGTTAAGAAATGAGACAATTCATTTAACTGGATCTAGGAAAGGCATCCTGATCTGAGAACTAGGCATCTCTGGTTCTCCTGCTGAGATTGATATAGCCTGTGTGTCAGCCAGGCCAGCCTGAGCATTCCTGAGTAATTAGGATTCACTCCATCAGCAGGCTGGTACCGACCTCATCTTGCAAAGCTCTCGAAAGTGTCTGAGCAGAGAGAATCCCCCCACCCCCAGCATACCTTTGCAGCAGCATCCTGCCAGATACTTTATGTCATGTTGTCATGACATAAAGCTCACATGAACTGCATTGCACTGCCCTGAGCCCCAGGCTACTGAGAAAAATGGTAAGTGTTCCAAGTTTAAGCTAAATAATATGCTTTTAATGAGATCGTGAGCGTTGCAGATCAAAAGCATCACCAAAAGGTAAAAAGTTCAAAAAACCCTTTACATGCACAGTGAGTTTGACCAAAGTGGCTTTCATGATCTTTCTGATAGAATTTTAAAAAGCACTTTCAAGTTTCTGATCCTAAGTGTTACACTTCAGCAAGTTTTCCCCTTGCCTTTCATCACACAGAGACAGGAACAATTTGGTGGTAAGGTGGGTTTATTAGCAGTGGAATAACAATGCTTTTCAATCTGTGGTGCTGAACATAGCAGGGTCTAGAAGCGCTTGGAAATGTGGTCCGGGTGGTCTGGTAATCTGGAAGAATATTATCCCTTTCAGTCGCTGGGGGAAACTCACAAAGGCAACACCTGGCTTAGGAGAATTTGAGTTTTGCTCAAACCACATCTACTTCATGAAACTTTCCCAGAAATCTGCTCAATTAGAATTAAGAGGAGGGACGCAGAAAAAAAATCAACAGTTACTGAGTGTGTTTTAAATAGAAAGTACATGTTGGGGAATTTAAATGCACTATTTCATTTAAACTTGAAAATATTCCTGTGAAGTAGCTATTGTAAATAATCTGTTCTTCCATCAAACTTTATGTAAACCATGAATGTAGAATTTCTCCTAATTACCTTTGTAGGACATTGACTTTTCTAAATGTCAGCCTTCGTCTTTAAGCTCTGTGAGGTGAGAGAGCAGAGGTCATGCCCCTTAGTGCTAGCATTTATGGGCCCACTGTGTTCTGGCTCCAGTACCAAATTTTCTTATATACGTCATCTCCTTTAACGTTTTAAAAATTCTGGGAGTTTGGCATTATTTTGCTCATAGTATAGATGAAAAAATTTTCTGAGAGATTGGATAACTTGCTTAGAGTGATCCAGCCTGTAAATGACAGCTGAAATTCAAACTCAAGTCTGTGAGTAGAAAGCCCACGTTTCTCTATGGTGACCTGCTGCCTCCAGTCTCGGCGTTGCCCTAATGAAGAGTGCCTCAGTGTTTGTGCAACTGAATGTTTGCGTTGGGAGTGATCTGCTTTCCAACAAGCAACCCTGCCTTCCAGCTTCTGACCACTACGTTGCAATCACCTCAATGCATTTTGCCAGTGCTGTCTCAACACGCTCCTAACTCCCGGTCACAAAATGTGGTTCAAGGACTAGTAGCATCAACATCACCTGGCAATTTGTAGAAATGCACATTCTTGGATTCTTTTCCAGACTTTCTGAATCTGGAAGTCTAGACTCAGGAATGTGTGTGTGTGTTTGTTTGTTTGGTTTTTTTATTCAAGCTTTTCACGTGATTTTGTTGCATGCTGACGTTCAGACTATCTTAACTGGACTTCCTGCATCCAGGCACACATCATTTGTACTCTCTTTTGAGGAGCTGCCAATGATTTTTTGAAACACATGTAGCATCATGTCCCATCAGATGTAAGGTACATACTCCTCAGTGAGGAACTGAACCCTCTATGTTTTTATTCAGGCACCTGTAACATTTTATTTGAGAGATTTGCTTAAATGACCATTACAGTCATTGGCCATGAGCCCTTTGAAGGCTTAGTCTTATTCACCTCCACAGCCCTAGTGTCTAGCACTCTGAAAATTATTTATTGAACAAATTGAGTAATGCTGGGCCACCTGTCATTTTCTTGTGGCAAAAAGGACTGTAAATTATTAATCAATATGACAAGTTTATAAGGATAAATCTAATTCCTTTTTCTAAGTTTTTTTGATGGTAGATTTTTTCCTCCAAAATTTAAAAATAATATCTGGGCATTGGGGGAAAAACGACAAGAGCAAAGCCCATTGTGAAAAGTCATCCTCAAACATATGACTGCTCCAGTTAAAGGATCTACAGTGAGATGGGTTATGCTGATTGCCAGAGCAGGCACCACTTTGCAAACAAGCAATCTTTGAGCAAGGTGTTTATTTTGTAGCTAAAAAAGATTAAGAAGGTTTGTCCCCTCACCTCTGAATTTTGTTGTGGGCCCCAAATTTACAATGTTGTCTTTGATAGGTACAATATCTTTCCTTGTTTCTCGGTGTTGCCCTACTAAAGAGTGCTCCAGTGCTTGTCCAGCAGAACGTTTGCACAGGTTGTGACCCAGAGTCAGGGCCTGCCCTCTGAATAGGCAGGAGATTGACAGCAAGAGGCAACTTTAGAGTTTCTGAAGATTCCATTTTATGGATTAACACACTGAGGCTTATAGAGTTTCAGTGATTTATCCAGAGTGCTACTGGTGGTAAGCAAAGGGGATGGGATGGAGCTCAAGTCTGCCTGATGTCGCAGATAATGCTCTTTCCCTGTGCACTGGCTCCCAACAGAGAGTTCCCAAAGGCCTGAGCCTCACAATCACATGAGGAGCTTTTAAAAAAAATTTTGAGGTGCCACCACAATCCTGCTAAATTACAATCTTACAGGCATAGCCAGGGAAATTTGTATTTTTTTTTAAGTTTGGTTATCTATTGGTTTATTTTTTAAATTCTTATGCTCAGACCTGTTTGGGAAATGTGGAAACAGGCAGACTCCATATTCAGAAGGAGCTGAATCTGCGTCAGCCAACCTGGTGGGTATCTAGCACTGACTCGGTGGTTCTCAAAGGGTGTTCCCCACACGGCAGCACCAGCATCACTTGAGAATTGGTTACAAAATGCACATACTAGGGCCCCACCCAGAACTACCTAAAGAGAGTCTTGGGTGGTGTCTAGCAATCTGTATTTTAATCGTGTTCCTGATGATTCTAAGGCTTGCTTAGATTTGGGACACACCAATCTAATTGTTTATTGTAAAAATGTACCTATTCTAGAGAGGGACATTTCTAAGCTGCTATCAGTCATTTGGATCTCAGTGTAACTGAAAACTCTAAGGGAGGTGGAGAGAGGGGGAGAAGGAGAGGTGAAAGAGCATCAGTGGGGCTAGGAAGGGGGGCAAGGGGGCAGGGAGCAGCACAATCCATCTGACTTCCCAATTTTGCCTGCAGCCAGTCCTGTCTACATTAGCTCCTGCCTTTCTTCTGAGAAGTAAATGTCAAAAGTAGTTTTCTTTGAAGGTGACACAGGTATTTAACACCTCAAACAGCTAGAATCCCACCAGACAGTTTTATGATGTGATAATTTACTTCTTACAAGTAAATACACTTTGCCCAGGTAGAAAGTGACTAGCTGAATTTGAGTTTCAGCAAAGAATTCTACTAAAACAATTTCTTCCCTTTTGAAGACAAATCTGATTGCCTTTTTTTTTTTAAATTGGAAAATGATGTTTCTTTGGGCTCATTGCATCACTATAATGATGGGCCAATGATTGGTCAAAAAACTAGAGTGTCCAGGGATTCCTGTGGTTTAAAAGCATTAAATGAAGTCCTCTAGTCTTACTTCTGCACAATACAGAATGAACTCATTAATTTTTTTCTTTATTTGAAAGTATTCCAGTTAAACATATCTTTTCTTGCCTTTTTAAAAAAAAATCAAAATTTTCAAATAACATTCCCTATGCACAGATTATGTGTTGGCACTGTGCCAAGTGTTGATGATACAGTGATGAACAAAGCAGGATTCCCAAGCCCAAGGAGTTTCCAGTCCAGTGAGAAGCTTGCAGTCATGATTAACATGGACATACTCTGCTCCCCATCAGGAATCTTTTTGCCCAAACCATGCTAGGAAACTACATAGTTGCCTAAACAGCTAGATCTCTTACCCATGAGAATATCAAGCACATATATCAAGTCAAGACAGTGACTATCACTTTGGTCCTTTCAAACAGAGGGAATTTAATACAGGGGATTGGTGACAGAGGCTATAGAAGAACTGAGGAGGCAGGTGGGACCGTGGTGCACTCAGAGGTTGGCAACATGAGGAAGGACTGACTGGAGAGACAGGAAAAGGAGGCATTATCAGAACCTAGACACTGGCTCCACTGGGTCATTCTAGAACCACAGTGGGGACTGCTTGGCTGGAGCTGGGGTCCTGCACAGATGCAGCTACTGCGAGGGATGACCCTCAAAGTAGAGTGAGAAGGAGAGAATCGGTTGCCTCCTTCATCTTGCACTCCAATCTTCTGCAAGCGCGTCTATTAAACAGACCTACATGGGAGCCAGAGGACAAGCTGTCTGGAAACCAGCACCCCTGAGGTACAGCACAGAGCAGGGGGAAGGCGGAGAATGGATCTGAGAACAAAGTCTGAGGAAGGGCGAACTCTAGGCACCCTCCAAAGGGATTTCTGGTCAGCTGAGTCAGAGAAAGTTTTCTGGAAAGGCCTAGGCCACTCCCTGGAGGGAGCACGGGAGCTGCAACCTCGTGTAGGCCAGCAGAGAGCTGAGGGCAATGCTGTACAGAGGCACAAGGACCTCCTTCAGAACCAAAGTTCTTGGATTCTCCACCAAGATCCCACATTCAATCCAGTTTTTCTTTTCTTTTTTACTTTTTTCTCTTGCAACAATGCTCAAAATTGGCCTTCTGCACCCAGAGGAAATCATTCTAATGGTGAATCCAAGCAGGTATTAAAGTGTCTGCATTCATTGGCCTTTTAGAGACTCAGGGAAGCAATGCTTAACTCAAAGAAATAAATTGCAAGCACCGTGGCATTTAAGGCAAACAGATTTTGGGCAAAAGGGTCCTATTGGGACCCTCAGTGGGCTCCTGCCTCCCTGCCCTAAAGAGCTCTGTCCAGAGGTTTGATTTATCATAGTCTTACCAGGACTGTTGCAAGTTGGGTATAATAACCTCAGCTTGGCACAGTCCTTCTCCAGGAGCAGTTAAAAAAACTTTTTTTTAAAAAAATTCCAATCCATTGTGGACCTATACTTTTGTAAAATATGACGTATTTTTTAAAAAAGAATTACTAGAAAAGTTTAATAGTAAAATACATACTATTCTTATGTTCAAATATTTTTTATTAGGTTCAACAGGCATATAGTGACTCCATCCGATTGCAGTGGAAGTTTCTAAATTCTTACTCTCTGTTCTGTACTCATCTCCTTGTAGACCAGCCAGCCAGTCTCTGACAGGTCCTGGCCCGCTGTCCACACTTGCCCAGAAACACTACCTGAGATCGTCCTTCTGATTGCTGGGGGCCGCTCCGGAGGAAGCTCATTTTTTCCCACTCCTGCTGTATGTGGCCTGAGAGTTTCTGGAAGTCACGCCCAAGATTTAACCAAAAGCAGGATCTGTGTCAGCAAGAATCTGGTGCAAAACAGCTCTAAGGAGGACACTTAGCAATGGCCCAGAAGGGTCTGGCCCACTCTGCTTTTTAAGTCATCTCTATGCGCTCTCACTCCGTGGAACGGGGTCTACATCTTTTCCAACTGCCTCATTTTATGTTCGTTCGATGCTGACAACTTGGAAAAGGCAGCAGACATCTCTAAAAATGACAGTTATCTTCAGGGAAAGGAAAATGGCAAATATTAGACAAAAAAAGTATGAAGTAAATTTTTCACCCTGAAGGGCCAAAGAAATCATTAAAGTTATCTGACAGCCACAGTCTCCAGGCATGTGACTTGCCCCCTGGCTATCTCATTGCTATTTATATGAGCCGGGATGTCTGTCTCTTTCTCGGCCAGGGCTGAAATCAGGTGGGATCTGTAGGAATTTAGATCCCGCCCAGAGTGAAAGAAACCAGGAAGCCCTTGTAGCTGTCTTTCTAACGTCCAGATTCCAAATTATTCATCTATAGTTTATAATTAGTTATCTTCTAACACACACATACACACACACACACACACATACACACACACTCGTTTTTATGCTTCTCTCCCCCAAAACATCACACTGAGCAAATTAAAACTTTAGGAGTTAATAGCTATGTCTTTTCCTTAAGATATTACTATATGAACAGTGGGTGGGTATTGAAATAAAGTGAAATAAAAATTGCTGCTCTTTGTCTAAGGCAAAAATATTCAATTAAATTATGAAATGGGAGGTTCAAAAGCCTTCTCTTCCTTCCTCTTGACACTTAGTGAAATCCACCACACTTTGTGTTAAAAAGTTACAGTGATTGAAATGTTATTAGGGTAATATAATTGAACTTAAATACATACCTATGGAATATATCATCAAATGCAATTACCTAGGGATGCAGTGTTTCTTTCCGGTTGAGAAATAGGTTCTCTTTAATGTCCTTTATTAAAGTTTAAAGGAAGGGCTGGCTTTGCCATCGAGAAAGGGGTGGGGAATGAGCTTTCTCAGGGGTGACCTTTAGGAGCTGGCGTGTTGCCTGCAGCCCTTAAACATGGCAAAATGCAGTCATGTTTGTGAAAGAATGTTAAAAATGTTTAAAAACAAAAAACCCCCAAAAACCCCTCATCTCCCAATCAGCCCCCAAATTCATCTCCCAAGATCACTCCGCGTTTTTGACATGTCTTGATCATCATTCTCCTGGCAGCTAAAACCCTCAGCCATGTGTCAGAGCGTTTATCAAAGAGAAGCTTGACTGTATTTTCTTCATATTGTTTCAGCAACAGATTCTAATCACCAGAACTTACAAATCTGTTCCCACAGTCTTTTGACAAGTCAAAGTTTCTTCATTTCACCCTTTAGCAGGATAAGAAAAAAAAAAAATCAAAAACCTCTGTAGGTATTGAAATCCTCACTACTGCTGAGTATCCGAGCATCTGCTTTCTCTCTGAAGATCACATCTTCTTTTTGACTAGGTTGTGCATTTAAGACCTGAAAACTGTGACCCCTGTTGCCTAGCAACTGAGAAACTCAGGCCTCAGCCTGGGTGGGGGAGACGATGAGAAAAGGTCAGTGAACGAGGCGAGTCTGTCCTTATCAATATGCCACCGTGGCAGCTACTTTTATTTCTTTCTAGTAATATATCATAATAAGTTTTGTAGGTCTTTATACTGTGGTTTTCCCTTTTGAATAAAAGCATAACTAAGACTTGAGGGGATGTCTGATATAACAGAAAATGTAACCATAAAAAAAAAAAAAAAGCCCAGAATAGAAATCATCTGACTGCTGAGTACCCCGCCGAGCTGCCTGAGGCAGTTACACATTTCCATTGAGTTATTTTATGATCAGGCCAGTATGTTATTGAAATATTATCTCTTTAGCCTTTCTCATTCTGATAAGAAATGACAGGCTCTCAGAACAGTAATACATACAGAGTACAAAATATGGAGCTGTGGACAAATTTCAGCCGGGGTGAAGAACGTTGGCTTTGGAGAATTTCCATTAAAACCAATCATCCTTGGTCGCGTTTTCAAAAGCGGCACACTACACATTCTAATGTCCACTGTAATTGTGATGAGAATTTGGAGCCTCTGTCGACGATCACGTTTAGACCAATTATGGAGCAACATTAAAGAAAAAGTCTCTGTTGTTTGTGGCAACTTCATTTAAGATGCAATTTCTTTAGCAAATAATGTAATGTGGTCATGTTTCAGATGCACAGGTGAGGGTTACAATCAGTATTTGAAGGGTCATTCAGGAAAAGAGGGGAAGGAGACGGAATGAAGAATATAAAATTTCAAGTTAAGTATTCTGGAGGTGGTCTGATTTAGAACTATTTTGGAAATGACATGTAATACATAGAGCTTTGTTACCTTATTTATAAACCTTTCATGTGAGGATCTTAATCTTATCACCATCTACTGAATGATTCCTTGTTGTTGCTTAATATGTAAGCTGTTTTTATATAAACAAAATTGGTGTGTATGTATTTACAGACATGTAAGGTAGACACGTGGTCTCTTGTTCTGGGTGTCAGGAGACCTGGGATTTATTGTCCAATCTGTATCTAACCAGCTGTGTGAACCTGGGCAAGCTGGAACCTCTCAGGGTCTCAGCATTGTCTCCTGCAGAATGAAGAACTTGAACCACATAATTTCCAGCATCTTTTCCTAGGATCCTTTCATCCTCTGTCAGCTACATTTTCCCCTCTGTTTTAGATATACATAATTGCATTTTTGTTATGCAAAGTATGATATCTTTGTGATTTTGTATAATCACCACTTGGTATATTTTAAGACTTTTTGATCTTCTGACAAGTGACTTGTTAGAGGCTTTAAGTTCAGATATTCTCAATTATTAGCATTGTTTTTGGGTTGTTTACATTGGCCTTTCATAAATCCAAAGTTAGCATTTTCTTCTGTTCAGCCCAGTCTCTGTGAACTTACAGGATTCTGTTTTGCTTTTCTCTTCTTTTCTTTCTTTCTTTTTCTCTTTTTTTTATGGCATAAATGTAGAAGCAGATGTTGTCTCTCTCCTCACAAATGCTACACAGTGAATCATCGTAGCCTCTCTGTAAAATTTTAACTTAATGGAGTCCTGGCATTTCTGATGAGATGAGGAACTTAATTTTATAGAACAACCTATTGAACAAGCTGTTCTTGGACATTCCCATCTCAACTAAATGTTAAAAGTATTAAAATTCACATTAGCACCAGAGGAAATTTTGCATGGGTAATCCTTTAATACAGTGTTTTATGGCTCTATTAGCTGCACAGCAGCTGGTGACATGATGAATTTAATCCATTAAAAAATTCAGTAAGAGGTTTAAAAGTCAGCTTTTTAAAACATTATCTTGCTGCAAGGAAAGAGAACTTCTCCTCAGGGCCAGAAACAGGGTGACTTCACACTGCGGCAGGTATAGGAAACGCACCTGCACAAAAAACATTCACACGCTCGGAGACTCACACCTAGGGCAGGATTAGGCTGATGGTTGAGAACTCAAGACACAGGACAAGAAGGGCTGAAGCAGTCGAACGTCTCAGACTCACATCTTCCATTTCTTTCTTGCGTTTCAGAGAAGGTTTAACATGGGTATTAAATGATGGTGTTATTTCTGAATGTGTTAACATTTTTGTGTTATTTCTGAATGTGTTAACATTTTTGTTTGTGCCAGTGTATGTCTTTGTGCAAAATCAGAAATTCTCCAAGCCTTTATTTAGTGAATACTTATTTATCTTAGGAGGAATTCAGAAAACATTTTCCACCCTTGATATAAATAAGCTTCGGCAAAGTAACTTCAGCATAAACGCTTTGGCCTGAGGGATCTAAGATCTCACCTCAAATGAATGCTCCCAGTTTGTACAGCTCTGGCGTGGGATAGATCGTGAGCCCAGGATGGCCAAGTTACATCTTGGATGGCTTACTAAGGACTGACCTGGCTAGGAATGGACTGATAATTTTAACCACTAATCTTCAAATTCTTCATTTATCTTTCCAAATCGAGACTTACTTTCTCAAAAAGAAAACAAACAAACAAACAAACCAGAAAACCTACATTGTCCACCCCCAATAGATTTTGCAAGCCACTAAGTAGGATTATTGTTCTCAAAAATCATGAGTTTGTTTAAAATAACATTCCTTTGTAATAAATATGTATTTCTGAGCAGCAGTAACAAGTCACCTTGGATCAAATTGCCCAAATGAGTTTGTTACTATATTCAACCCTTGTGAGTGAAAAAATAGGTAGCTTGACTTAGTAGCGGTTTTTACTTAAACAACTCATTTATATAATCCCTGTGTTCACGTAAAGGCACTCATGTTATATCCTCACTTAGCATAACTTGCTGCAGAAGGGGAATTGCCATTTCTCGTGGTGCAGCTATTATGGATCATAAGAGCAAAAATGAAATCCACTTCATCTGCCTCATAGGAGAGCTCTAATGGTAGCTAAAGTGTAAACAAACCACCAGGTTGAAAATGGAAACAGCTATTGTATTCTCAAGTATTCAAAATTGGTTTATTTTTCTTCCAACATTAAAGGCTTCATCTTCTCGAAGTGCTACCTGGATACGAAAGGTCCTTCCTTCTGTTCCGTGGAAGGAGACACGATACGAACATTCTAAAATTATTATTTTCCTTAATTTCCCCCACCAAAAAAACGCTACCAATACTTTGGCTTGTAATGGAAAATTGGATGTATTTAGAAAACAGTTGAACTTGAGAACCGATAGCTGTGAGCATGAGTGAAATCTGTTTTGATACTATCTAACCCTGTGTTTGAGGCTGACGGAGCTAGATACACCCCTCCTTACCCTCCCCTTGCTTTTACAAAGGTGCCTTTCATGGGTGTGCAGTAATGTGTTTCTTTTTCCAATCTACATGGTTCCTTGTGACTGAACCTGTTGTAAGAGGGGTTATGCAGCCTGAGTGTTCGACTAATGATACCGCCTTTTTAAATTTTTTTTAAAAAAATGAAACACAAACTCCACTAAAATGATTTCCTTATTGGAAAAAAAATGCATAACCGAAATCCAGTCAATAGCGTCATCATAACCCTACACACCATTTCCATGTATAAACTATTAACATAGGCAAGAGGGATTTTGGTTGACATTTCAGAATTTATTTCAAAGGATAAAGCAAATGTAAAATCATCACATCTCTTCGACAAGCAGAGGTGTTTGATAGCAATTATTATGTTACTTCCATTCTCAAAGAATTTTTAAATGAGGGCAATTTGTGTTTGTATTTGATGGTTTGATCAATTCTGGTAATTTTTGAATTAGGATAGTACAGGCTGGACCAAACTGGTTTATTTGATGTGTAATTAGCTACTCCTAGCATCTAAGAAGGACCCCTTAGCCACTTTAACCTCCACCCACCTCCCAGTGGAAAGCTCTGAAATGTCTGACGGCCTCTTTCTCTCATATAAATGTGCCATCCATAGATAGCCTCTGTGTAGTGGCCCCTAGGTTGTTAATTTCTTGACTGTTGGGCTGAGACCTGTTAGCTCAAAAGCCCACCAGTGCCAAATACAAATTTTAAAACATCAATTATTTTAAAAATAGCCCAAACAAGCAAAATTTTGAGCCATTTAAAGACTGCCTGTTTTGCATACTCTGCAAAACCTCACCCAACAGCTGTCACCTAATGATAAGACAAGGCCTTGCAGTTATAAAATCCCAAGCTGCTATTATTCCCAGGGAGAGCTCTCCTGAGCGCCCTGCCCAGAGACTCCCCACTGTGCTGCTGAGTGAAGTCACCTGGACCCGCAGCCTCCTCTTCTCCCAGGGAGTTCCTCTGCCCGCCTCCCCTTCTGAGTAGCTTTTGCACAGACTTCCAGCTATGAGGGACTTTGTCTCCCATGCAACCCTGTCCAGGCTCCAAGCTCTTTGTGTGTTGCTGCCCCTTGTGGTCATGCCTTTTTCCTTGATCAACTCCAAATCCTTAACCCCGTGACATCCTCCTCCCCCTCCCCCTCCCTTCTCCCCTGCCTCCCCCTCTTCCTCCTCCTCCTGCTCCTCTTCTTTCACAATAAACAAAACAAACTTTAGTGCTACGGGCTGAGGGGAGGAAAGAATATGGAGATGTAGAAAAGGCTGCTGGAACATACTCAGCCTTGACTACTGTGAGACAAAGTGACACACGAGAGAAGCCATGTTTGCTCCTTCCTGCTTGAACCCCGGACCCTGGGATGAAATGCAGCTCTCGGGAAGAGTGCCTTGAAGACAAAACAGGATGGAGCACACGGCCCCCATGTCCCTTGCTTGAGTCGCTACATTCCATAAAAGATAAATGACCCTAGGCTTGCCTTTTCCTACACATAAGATAACTCCAGATGGGGTTAGTAGTTATACCTCTGCAAGGGCACTTTAGTAAGCTACAGCCCAGTGTCCTCTTACGCCCAGGCTTGGACATGGTTTTGCACGTGTGGCATCTGCACCACTGTGTGTAAACTGTGGCCTGCAGCACTGGGCCGGAGCAGTCTCAGAATTGCTCCTGGGCTTGGCCCTTGGTCTGTTGTCCTCAGTAAGAGTTCTAAATAACACTAACTTTATTCTTTAAAAGCTTGATTTTTTTTCCTTTAGTTGACACTATGTTGATAAATGCATGGTCACTGGTGCCCTGCTGAGTAGCTGGCTTGGGGAACTCCCACCTGAGTAAGCTTTGCGCTCAGGTGCACCTGCACAGACAGCAGATCGGGTGGCTCCTGCTCACCTGTGCTCCCACAGCCTAGCTGGTTTCCTCCTCTGCTCCCTTGCCCATTCATTCATTCATTTTTCTCCTTCCACAGATTTTGATCGACCCCCTCCTACATGACTGGCACCGCTATGTGGGCAGCGGGGTGCAGTGAAGAATGAGGCAAAGTATGAACGTGATTAATGGTGTCGGGGAAATTCCATCGGGATAGGAAAGGCAGCTAAGAGCCCACCTTCCTGAGCCCCAGTGGAGGGAGGGGGGCAGAAAAGGGGGAGTCAGAAGGACAGCATGGGGCGTGGGGGCCTGGAACCTTCTTTTCACTCCTCTCAGGCCTGGGATCTGAGGTCAAGGGGTCAGAAGCTGCAGTTCCCTAAGAACACTCCCGTGACAGCCGTCCCAAAATAAATTCCCGGTAATCTCAGCAAGTGCTCAGGGTAAAAATTGGGCTCAATGGAAAGCTACATACCCACTGCCCTCTAAGACAATGCATGTCAAAGTGCACGTGCACATGGGTCATCTGCACACGGGTGGTGCTGACTCGGTGGTCTGGGTGGGGCCCGAGAGTCTGTATTTCCAACGCCAGCACCCAAGCGGTGTGACATGGCTGGTCCATAACCGTATTTCGAGTAACGAGACTTCTGAGATTCTTTCTGTCTCTTATCCTAATAAAGGCACTAAAAACAACAACAAAGACCTTCTAATTAGCCCAGTCTTATTTGTCTAGCAGTCGTTTACAAACTCACTGCAGCACAACTATGAGCACTTTTGGGAAGGTTTTAGGAAACATCATGCTATCACCCTCAGGGTGTTGCCCTGCATTGTCAGTCAAGAACTCTACGTACTGTGTGTGCGTGCGCACTGCAGCGTGTAAGCGTGCCATGGAAGTCCTGGTGCCAGAGTGTATTTTGCAAAAATATCTAGCAGGCTGTTTTCCATGCTATATGGGAACCTCGTTGAATTCTCATCAAGAAGTGGAGTCTGTATTTTCTCCTCTTGGCCCTGGGCCTGTGTGACAATCTTGGTCGGTAGAGCATGGCTGAAGTGTGATTTGTGAGGTTGGGTCACAAAAGGTGGTTCTGTTTCCACCTGCTCTCTCTCAGGACAATTTTCTGAGCCTCAGTTATCACAAGAGAAATTTGGCTACCCTGAGGCCAAAAATGAAGAGCCCACATGGAGAGATGTGAGAGAGAGGAGAGACAGAGAGAGAGAGGGAGTACAGAGAGGGGAGAGAAGAGGGAGGAGAGCGAGAGGGGCACCCAAGGAACCCCAGCTGTTCCAGCACGCAAATGGTTGTTCCTTTTAGCCCGGGCACTAGACATGAGTGAAAGCTTTCAAGACAACCTCAGCCCCCACACCCTGCCGCGGACTGCCTGCAACTGTACGAAAGACCTCAGATGAGACCTGCCAAGCTGAGGCCAGTTAGCTAACATACTTATAAGCAAAATAAATGGTAGTTAGTGTTTGAAGCCACCATTTTGAGGTGATTCTTATGCAGCAATAGATGTCTTAGAAGAGTCCAAATAATAATTAACCGGATGGACTTGCTTTTCTGTTTTCACTTAGGGCCAGAGAAAGCCTTGGTATAATCTTTGTTTGAGCTGAGATAAAAAATATTAGTCTTAGAATTTTCCAGTGGATGGAGTAAGTCCTCATTGCCTGGAGTTAGAATCCGAAGTGTAGCCACTTTCTCTCTTCATAGCCTTCCAAGGATAAGCCTGTATTCCATAATGCCAGACGACACAATCTGATAGACAAGCAGACACCCATTAAAATGAATGACTGTCAAAATTTTTTCATGCTTATTTGTTATTAACGACTGGGAATGTGAAGGTGCAATTCAAATAGTTTATTATTGTTATAGGTTTGCGGCAATATATTACAGTTTACACCTTGGCTTGGAAGTTGATTACAAGTTTTATGAGACCGAGTGCCTGTTATTGGCAATCTTGATGTTTTCTTTTTCTCTGTAACATGTCACAGACAATTGATTTATATGTAGTCAATGATTTTTTTATATTATATCATTTCAATAAAAAAATTAAAGAAGAAAGCATGTAGTAGGGAGTGGAAAGAGGATAATGAAGGCTGCATCAGTCAGATGGAGGGATTTTAAAGTGTATTAATAATCCGTGTATTCTCCGAGGAATCCATTCTGAGAACATTTTATATTCTTTGCGAGAGACAAAACAAGTCATCAGCGACTTCTTATAAACACAGGTGGTGCTTATTAACTGAGAAATAAAAATTTTACACTCCTGATGATTAGCTAGACAAGTTTTCATGTGCTCTTGCACTTTTGGGAAATGGCTTTTATTTTCTCTCCTATTTTTCCTCTCAATTTTGATTACTTTCTTTCTATACGAACAGCTTGAGTTAGTGGTGCAGTGATACCTAAAATATCTCTGACAGATTTTGGGGGGTGGGGAAGATATTAGCAATCTATTTTACAAGGATCATGACAATAAAATATGACACTCTACAAATTTTAACAGACATGGCCATGCAGCCTCAATGCAAATAAACAAAGAGTTCATATGTGAATAGAGAATTATGATTTATATCTACAAATAATTGGCTAAAAAGGGAAAATCCTATTTACCTGTTTTATCTGTCATTGCTACACATTGCACGATGTTTCTTAAAATTGCCTGAGTTGACTGATTATTTTGTGACTGTTTCAATACGTATGGAGGACAGCACCAAGGCACCAACGACAACAACAAGGAAACAAAACAAAAGTAAAACTAAGAGGGTTCTGAGAATCAGTAGGGACAAAGCACACAAATGAAAAAGTCTTAGTAGTTCATCCACCTGAGGCTAAGTGTGGAGGTTGGTTTCATCCATTACATGTATGCTTTGAGGAAGCAAGAGACTGTGGAGAAACCTTTTGAAAGAGGAGACAATGGATCTTAGAAAACTTCAAAAGGAAAACTGTGTAGTGTAAGGAGTTGTAAATCTAAGCCTCTGGAGAGCAGGAGAGGTGAGAAGTCTGTATGTACTGTCATCTAGAGGGCAAGTGGTTTGGAGATGCTGTCTGACCTTAAAAAGCCTTGAATCAGGCTGGACAGAGAAACTTGAATTTAATGCATGTTGTAGAGACAGTTTAGTCTTCAGATGCAAGAGCACTTTTTCTATGAACAAGATTTACTTCTCACAGTCCTTTGTATCAATTCGATTTCCCACTCAAAGTGCTATCGAAATACTGTATATGAGCACAGGCTGGTGTATATGAAGATGAGTAGGTTAAAAATATTTCCTTAGTTAAATATATAAATGTCTATCAATTATCTGTAATTTAACATTATAAACTACTTCAGATGCTGGTATAGAAGAGGATGATCTAAACCTATTTAGTATTAATTGGGAGATAATATAGTAGCTAGAGAAAAATGAATTGTATAAAAAACTAAATGTATGCAGCAAAGCAGGGGACCCGGAGTGGGTATAACTGAGAGGCAGAAGCCTGGATTATTGATCGTGGTTCTTGGAGGACATTTATCAGGGTAGGGTGCCCTAGTCATATGAGAAGAAAGAAACCTCCACTTGCTGCAAAGAATTCAGCAACTGACACCAAGAACAGGTTTCTGGAAAGTGATCACTTCTTGCACTATGCAGTGGAATGGACTCCCCCAAATGAGGGATTTGAAACTTAGCACAAGTAAAAGTTGCCTCAGGTCTCAGACAACTCTTACCTCTGAATTCCCTGAGGAGCACTTCTACTATCAGTTCATCTGCTCACTTGCCCAGGGAGCCGGTTAGACCTTCTCTCATGGTGGGCGGAGCCTTCCTTGGCTGACACCACATGAACCAAGAAAATAGGAGAGGGTAGAGGGAGGAACAATAAATACCTGCTAAAGAAGCCTTGGGCCTCTTTGTTTTTAGTTTATTATCAACTATATTTGGAATTAAATGTTTTCTTGGGAGAAAGCCGAGGAAACATAATTTGGGGTTTGAGATTTAGAGCTAAGACAATGAAGAATGTTTAAGATTATTTTATCTCTTAGCAAAGGAATTTCAAGGCTGAAGTGGTTGGTGGCCCAAGAAAAATGCACAGAGGCTTGATGATGAATGATATTCTTTCGTTCACCTGAGTATTTATTGAGCACATACTACATGTCCAGCATCTGTTAGTCTTGCTTTGGAAAGTAAGCGGAATGTAAGTACTATTTTGAAGAAAAAAGCAGCAGAAGTTGATGACATTTGCTGTGTGTTTGAGTAGAGGCAGTGGAGAGGTAAGTATCAGTATGAAATACTTCAAATTTAACACCTAGAGTTTTTTTTTTTTGAGAAAAAAAGGTGGAATACCTGTCTATTTGAGATGAGGGTGAACTGAGCCTGAAGAATTATAAAGAGGAAAAAAAAAGAGTGTAATTTAGTGAGGAAGAAAAAAAAGAAAAAAAAAAGGTAAGTATATGTATTATACAGATAGACACGTGGTTTTCCCTTGGGGTCCTCTGCAAACTTCCAGTTGTCTCTGGTGGTTGACATGATGTTCACAGGCAAAAGGGCAATTTGAAGCAAAAAGTGGTGGAATTATTTTATTCATATATTTGAAAGATTTTGATAATCACAGAAATTTTATTGTATGAGTTGCATGATATATTCAATTTAGTAAAAATCATACCAGATATGGTCAAAAGTGATTAAATGATAATGGTATATCAGCTCCTATCAGATCAGTGCTTCCACATATAATGACAGTAACCTTGGGACAAAATGTAAAAAACAGCTGCTTGAAGGCACTGGGGGGCAAACAGAAGCCGGCAGATACTAGAGGAGCACTGAAAGCTGGGCCAAGGGAATAGAACAGCGTGACCCTCACATTTGTAAGGCTTTTTGCTCAGAGGCAAGTCCCAGTTAGTGCCACCTGGGGTCATTAAAACTTGGATAGAGACCCATCATCTTACTGGCTTAAAGAATCATAGGATAGAAGTCCAGGTCACAGCACCTGAAGATTGTGATGGGAAATCCCAGAAAGGACAGAGTTAGAGAAAAGCGGGAAATCTGTCCAAATCTTTGGAAAATCCCTGAACAACATATTTGAAAGGCAGACTTCAAGCAACCAAACCAAAGCTTAAAGAATTAAACTTAGGTTTCAGAATTTGGCATTTGAGTTCAGCCAGTTGAATTATCTTGCTTAATAAAATACATTTTAGATAAATGAACAGAATCCATAATTTCTACAATAGAGCATTCCTAATGTTCAGTATACAATCTAAAACTATCAGACATATGAATAAAAATGAAAATGTGATTCATACTCAAGCAAGAAATGAATCAATGGAGAGTGATCTCAAAATAATCAGATGTTAATATTATCAGGCAAAGATTTTAAAGCATCTATTATAATTATGTTCAAGGTTATAGGAAAATATGCTTAAAATGAATAAAAATACAGGAAATCTCACCAGAGAATTATGAACTATAACAAAATAAAACCAAAAGGAAATTCTATAACTAAAAAATACACCTAAAATTTAAAAAATGGCTATATGTGCTTGACAGCATACTGGATATGACAGAAGAAAGTTAGTGACCTTGATTATTCAATCTTTAGGACAAAAAGATAACAATTTAAACAGAAATGAATAAAAAACCACATGAAACCATGGAAAATATCAAAGTACCCAATATATGAGTAATTTGAGTTCCAGAAGGAAAGAAGAGGGAGAATTGGCAGAAAAGATATTTAAAGTCAGTTTGATATAAAAAGAAAATATCTAAATCAGCTAGTGAAAAATGATATTTTACATACAATAGAACAGCATTCTGGATAATCACCAATTTCTCATTAGAAACTCTGGAGACCAGAATTGAATGGAATAACTTCTTTAAAGTGCTGAAAGAAAAACCAAAAACTTTCAACCTTGAATTCTATATTTGGTGAAAAATCCTTTCAAACTGAGGGCAAAGGAAAAAAGTTTCAGATGAAAAACAATCAAAAGAATTTGTCAACAGCAGATCTATGCTAGAAACACTAAAAAAGTTTTTCTGACTAAAAGGAAATAATACCAGATGTTAACTTATAATATATTTTCAGCAAGGAATGAGAAATATTAGAGATGATAAATATAAAATTATTTTATCCTTTCTTATTTTCTTTTAAATCACGTAGGTCTATTTAAAACAATAATCATACACTTTTCTTGTGAGGGTATATATTATATGTAGATGTAATACACATGCCGATGTAGCATAGCAGATGGGAAGAAGTACAATGCTGATTGTAAAAAGGTTGAACAATGAAGTGTGTATATATATTGTAATCCCTGTAGCTTCTACTAAATAATATATAAAGCAATAAAGCTAAAAAGCCAACAGATAAATTAAAATGGGATTTCAAAAATATTAAAGAATCTAAAATAAGGCAAGAAAACAGGAACTGGGGACTAAGAATTAAAGAGGACAGATAGCAAATAAATAATAAAATAATAGATAGGCCTAATTCCTATCATAGCAATAGTATACTAAATATTAATGGACTAAACACTCCAATTAAAGGGTAGAGATGATCAGACTGAATAATAAGCAATATCTAATTATGTGCTGTCTACAAAAAGTGTGCTGTAAATGTAAATACATAGACAGATGAACAGGAAATGGATAGAAAAAGATATACCATGCAAATGGTAACCGTAAGTAGAGGAGAGTGGAATTAATATCAGATAAAACAGACCTTAAGACAAAGAGCATTACCGGAAATAAAGACATTTTATAGTGATTAAAAGCATTGGTTAAGAAGTGACAACAATCACAAATGTGTTTAAGCTTAATAACAGGGTTTCAAACTATGCTAATCAAAAAACCACTTGAGACTGTAATGTGTCTCTTAGAAATTGATAGAAAAACTAAACAAAAAAATCAATAACAACATCGCCATCATTTGAATATTTGTCCCCTTCAAAACTCATATTGAAATTTGATCACTAATGTTATAGTGTTGGGAGGTGGGGCCTAGTGGGAGGTGTTTGGGTTATGAGGGTGGATCCTTTGTGAATGGCTTGGTGCTGCTCTCAAGGTAGTAAGTGAGTTTTCCCTCCTGGGAGACTGGATTAGTTCTGGTAGGAATGGATTGGTTCCCTTACGGGTGGGTTGTTATAAAACCAGGACACCCCTCAGATTTTTACTTCTTAAATAGGTTCACTTCCCCTTTGACCTTCTCCACTAAATTGTGAAAAATTTACAATTTTTTACAATGAAAGCCCTCACCAGAAGCCAGGGCCATGCCCTTGAACTCTTCTTTGACCTTCTCCACTAAATTGTGATGCAACATGAAAGCCCTCACCAGAAGCCAGGGCCATGCCCTTTAACTTCTCAGTCTGCAGAACCATGAGTTACATAAACCTCTTTTCTTTATAAATTACCTAGTCTCAGGTATTCTTTTATAGCAACACAAGACAGACTAAAACAGACATAGACACTCAGAACAGCACTATCAACCACCTTGACATAACTGATGTTTATAAAATACTACACCCAACAAGAGCAAGAACACGTATTATTCTCAAGTGCCTGTGCTGTGTTCACCAATATAACATAAAGGTTAGCTGTGCAGTACAAATTTCAATAAATTTAAAAGGACTGAAATCATACAGAGTATGTTCTCTGATTACATTGAAATTACATTAAAATAGGGAACAATAAAAATCTATGAAAACTCTAAATATTTGAAAATTGATCAACTCACTTCTAAGGAGTCCAAAGGTCAAAGAAGAAATCACAAGGACATTAGAAAGTATTTTTAACTGAATAATAAAGTACTATATACAGAAATTTGTTAGATATAGCTAAAGCAGGCTTAGAGGGAAATTTATAGCTTTAAATGAGTATGTTAAAATTTATGTGAAAGTCAAAGGAACTAAAGCCAAAACAATTTAAAAAAACATGGTTGGAAGACTTATAATTTCTGACTTTAAGACTTATTATAAAGCTCTAATAATCAAAACAGTGATATTTGCAAAAAGGATAGACAAATAAATCAATGGTGCAGAATAGAGTCTAAAAAGTGACCCATGCATCCAGATGAAGTTTATAAAGGAGTTCTCTGAACATTTTTTTCAATTTTTCTGAGTCTGAAATTATGTCAAAATAAAAAAAATCTAAAGAAAGAAATGTAAAAATGTTAAAATGATTTGATAAATGATTTGGACAATAATACACTGGAGTATATACTAAATGAATAAGTGAAAGAAATTTGTAAAACAGCTATGTTAAAAAAGTATTTATTATTCTGAGATGTAAAATTTCCTAAAGATTATTCTGTAATACTTTCTTCCATTTACAGAAAAACTTACATATTACAACGGAGAATGAAAATTTTAATGTGTAATGAATGTTTGTATTATATTAAAATCTAGAAGCATACATATTTAAAAAATTAGGACTCAACAAACCACTTGGAAAAAAATTCTTAAGTAAAAATGAAAGAAAATCTGTAACTACACATTGCAGTGGATGCTGTTCATGCCCATCGCTAGCCCCCCAGCACTTGTCTAAGTTCACTTGCAGCTGAGATGAACAGCATCCGTGAATAGTGACAGTTTCTGGCCTTAAACTATGATGGCTTTATATTTCTTCACTTTAAGGACTTCTCTAGTGTGTTTAGCTCACAAGTATGGTCACCTAAATTCCTGAGGATTTCACACACTCAAGAATGTTTATGAATACGTACCCCAGCTTCTCCTTTCCTCAATGGGATATTTCTGGAAAGTGTTATAAACATTTTTTTCTGGGATGGAGACCTGGTTGCCTGTAGCCTTAAACCACTTGTTGACTCACTGTTTACTGGCTTTTCTCCTGCCCAATGTCACTCTCCTCACTCCCTCACTTGTGTATCCCAGAATCACATCCTAGGTAACTTTCTACACCCAAGTACTTGTTCAGGGCCTGCTTTCAGGGAAAGCCAAACTACAACACACATTATCTTAAAATAATATAAAGAAGAATGCTACATCTCAAAACTTACAGGATGTGACTAATACACTCTGAAGCAAATTTGTAGCATTATACATTTTTATTATTGAAAAAGAAAGAAAAATTAAGAATTAAGATGCTCATTTAAAAGGTTAGAAATAACTAACCAACATACTCAATAAAAGTAGAAACAAGAAAATCATACAAGGAAACACACACACAAAATTAATTTGTTAGAAAGCAAATAAAAAATAAAATTAATAAATCCAAGAGCATGATCTTTGGGAAAAAATTAAAAATCAACAAATGTCTGAAAATTCTGATAAATAAGAAAATAAAAATGAGAGAAGATGAAGCAAAATAAGAAAGTGATTATTATATCAGATATTGAGGAAATCAAATAATTTAAAGAGATTGCTGTAAGTCTATGCTAATAATTTGAACACGCTGGAAAATAAATAATTTTCAAGTAAAATATAAATTATAACTAACTTAACAAATAGATAACTGAATGTAATCATGGAAGAAATTAAAAATGTTTTTGGAGAGTTATTTTTAAAGTGCTCTAGAACTGGATTATTTTGACATAACTTTTTTCAAACTTTCAAATCATAGCTCATTTCTATGTTATATAAGCTATTTCTAAGTATAGATGGAAAAATTTCTAAGTCCTTTCATAAAAATAGAATAAATTTGATACCAAAACCTGAGATAGATCAAAAAGAACAACCATTGCACATTATTTTCTCCTGAATATGCTTAAAATAATGAAAAATATCTACAATCAAAGGGCAGTAGTTTACTAGGCAGTGAAGAGCTAAAGGCATCGCCATGATAATTTAGAACAATACATGGATGTATGCTATTGCCATTATCAATTTATGTTACTTTGAAAGCTCTGGCTATTAAAAATAAGACTAAAAAAAAGATAGAAGAGGTAATGTATTTGTTGCCGAGGAATAAAACTATTATTGTTTGCAGATGACATAATAGTCTATCTAGAAATTACGAGAGATCAATTTAAAAACTGGCAAAACTAATAAGGTTTGTTAGTTGATTAATTAGATTAATAACTCTTACAACAAAGACACACTGAATATGATAGATTAAACAAGATAGAAATTTATTTTCATCTGTCAAAACAGTCCAGAGTGAGTTCAGTAGTCAGGAATGGTAGAATTGCTCTGCTCCATGTGGTGACTCAGAGACCCAGGTTCCTTTTAGCTTCCTGTCCAATAGTCCTCTAGAACAGGGGTTGGCACACATTTTCTGCAATGGGCCAGAAAGTAAATATTTTAAGCTTTGTGGTGCATATTGTCTCTATCACATTTTATCTTCCTACCTTCCTTCCTTCCTTCCTGCCTTCCTTCCTTCCTTCCTTCCTTCCTTTTCCTTCCTTCCTTCCTTCCTTCCTTCCTTCAGTCCTTCCTTCCTTCCTTCCTTCCTTCCTTCCTTCCTTCCTTCCTTCCTTCCTTCCTTCCTTCCTTCCTTCCTTCCTTCCTTCCTTCCTTCCTTCCTTCCTTCCTTCCTTCCTTCCTTC
>CAUYRT010062188.1:0-33279 GCA_963574885.1 Lepilemur ruficaudatus | reverse complement strand
TCTATATATTTTTAGTTGGCCAATTAATTTCTTTCTATTTTTAGTAGAGACGGGGTCTCACCATTGCTCAGGCTGGTCTTGAACTCCTGAGCTCAAACGATCCTCCCTCCTCGGCCTCCCAGAGTGCTAGGATTACAGGCGTGAGCCACTGCACCTGGCCTCTCCTTGTGATTTTAACATGGCTCTGCCTAGCTCTAGATAACCCTAACTCTTTTTGTCATGTTTCTGTGTTGCATTTTCTGCCCACCTTTGTCCTTCCCTACAATGAAGGGAGTATTTTCAACATTTTTTGTTTCCAGAGAAGAGCAACTTGTTAGTTAGAGGATCCAAGTTTAAAATGGACCCCCGGAGAAACGTGGATGGCCTAAGACATTGACATCCCGTGTAATCCAATAAATATTCACCTCACCCCCATCCCACCTTTGCTAACTACAGCAGCTGGAAGAGTCAGAGAGGGGAAGGAGTGATTTTTCAGTATTTTATGCTCAGTCTTGTGCAAACTGCACATGCTGTAGAGTTCATGCATTTTTCTCCCAGAATTGACTTTTAACTTTTATTTTACATGTAGTTCCGACAAACTTGGATATTTAGTTTCCATGCCTATAGCAGATCAAAACTAACAACTAGTGGGTGGGGGTAGGGGACAGAGTGGTTAAGAGCACAGATTCTGGAGTCAAACTGCACATTTGAATCCTGGTGCTGCTGTTTCCTAGACGTATGACTTTGAATGAGAGAGACAGTTAACCTTTGCCTCAATTTCTTCATCCATAAAATGGGAATAATAATAGTAGCTATTTTGCACAGTTGTCATAAGGATTAAATGAGTTAATATATATAAAGTGCCTACAATTGTACTATATGAGTATTAAGTGGAGTAGGCACTTTGGTAACAGTAGTGGTGAGATATAGCAATGAAAAAAACAAACCAAAAAGTCATGAAAGCAGAACAATCTAGCATCCATCTACGTAAGGCTGACGTTCCCAAACTTTCTCAGTTCAAAGGCACGTTTAGTGTCTCAGTAATTTTTTCATGGTACCCCCCATGCCACAAAACCAAACAAACAAAAATTACATTTATTAAGTAGTTAATTCCAAACAACTGAATCAGTATTTATATCCTAATAATTTACTAGCCATTTGAAATAATAATATATATAATCTTTTATTCTTAAATATTCACAACTGCTTATTAATAGGGTATATATTATGCCTATTGAGCAATTCACTTCTCAGACTTTGGAATCAGATTGTATACTGCTACACTGGTTTCTTGTTCCACATTGATTTTCACTTGGTACTTGCAACCTCTGAAAATCCAGCTTCACAAAGATATAAATCATCTGGAGATGTATAGCCAGATCCAATGTTGAAACCTAGAACCTAAGCTTGTGTGGCATCAGAGAGATAATGAATATTGCTGTATTTCTCTTAAATTTTAAAATATCCTCTAGCACTCTGTGAGTTAGCTATAGCATCCTACGGCTCCTCAAAACACAATTTGGGAACCATGGATGTAAGAGAGCAATACCCTAACAAATCTTCAGGTTATCAACACAGATCAGAGAACAATAAATAATAGTCATGATAATAACCTTGAGATATCTTTAAAAGTGTAATTTATGGTCAAGTTCTTCTACATAAGAAGACTGAGAAATATCAAGTGCCTATTTAACAAGATTGCCATTCAACATTATTAAATTTTTTTTTTTGAGACAGGTTCTCGCTCTGTTGTCCAGGCTAGAGTGCGATGGCATCGTCATAGCTTACTGTAACCTCAAACTCCTGGGCTTAAGCAATCTTCCTGCGTCAGCCTCCCGAGTAGCTGGGACTACAGGTGTGTGCCGCCACACCTGGCTAGCTTACTAGTATTCTGTTGAGGATTTTTGTGTCTATGTTCATTGGGGATATTGGTCTATAGTTTTCTTTTTTTGTTGAGTCCTTGTCTGGTTTTGATATCAGGGTGATGCTGGTTTCACAGAAAGAGTTTGGAAACAGTCCCTCCTCTTCAATTTTTGAGAATAATTGAAAAGGATTGGTATTATTTCTTTAAGTGTTTCGTAGAATTCAGCAGCAAAGCCATCAGGTGTTGGGATTTTCTTTGATGGAGAGACTTTATTACTGATTCAATCTTGTTACTCATTATTGCTCTGTTCACATTTTTTATTCCTTCATGATTTAGTTTAGATTGTATGTGCCTAGGAATTTATCCATTTCTTCTAGGTTTTCCAATTTGTTGGCATGTAGTTATTCGTAATAGTCTTTTATGAATGTTTGTATTTCTGTGATATCAATTGTAATGTCTCCATTTTCATCTCTGATTTTATTTATTTGAAACTTCTCTCTTTTCCTTAGGCTAGCAAAAGATTTGTCAATTTTCTTTAGCTTTTCAAAAAATAGACTGTTCATTTTGTTGATCTTTTGCATTTTTTGTCTCCATCTTTTTAAATTTGTGCTGTGATCTTTATTATTTATTTTCTTCTGCTAATTTTGGGTTCAGTTTGTTCTTGATTTTTAGTTCCTTGAAGTGCCACATTAGGTTGTTTATTTAGGATATTTCTAATTTTTCGATGTAGGCATTTACTGCTATAAATTTCCCTTTCAGAACCGTTTTTACACTTTGGTATGTTGTGTTTCCATTTTTATTTGTCTCAAAAAAATTTTTCGTTTTTTCATCACTTGAATGAAGGAGTATGTTGTGCAGGAGTATGTTGTTTGATGTCTATGTATTTTTATACTTTCCAAAGTTCTTCCTGTTTTAGTCCATTGTAGTCACAAAAAACTTGACATAATTTTGATTTTTAAAAATTTTTTGAGACTTGTTTTTGAAATTTCTGTGTGCTGACGAGAAGCATATGTGTTCTGCAGCTGTTGGGTGGATGTTCTGTAAATGTTTGTTGGTCCGTTTGACCCAGAGTGCAGTTTAAATTTGATGTTTCTTTGCCGATTTTTCTGTTGGCTGACCTGTTCATTGCTGAAAGTGAGGTGTTGAAGTCCCCTACTGTTACTGTATCGCAGTATATCTCTCCCCTTAGATCTAATAATATTTGCTCAATATACTTAAGTGATCTGGCGTTGGGTGCATATATACTTACGATTGTTATATCGTCATGCAAAATTGACCCTTCCGTCATTATATAATGAGCACCTTTGTCTCTTGCTACAGTTTTTGACTTAAAGTGTATTTTATCTGATACAGGTATAACTACTTATGTGCTCTTTTGATTTCCATTTGCATGGAGAGTTGTTGGCATAGGTGTGCACCGGACAGGGTTCTCCAGAGAAACAGAGCCAAGAGGATATCTACCCATCTATATCTGTCTCTGTCTCTCTCTCTCTGTGTCTGTCTACCCATCTAGCTCTCTCTGTCAATCAAGAGATTTAAGGAATTGGCTCCTGTGATTGTGGGGGCTGAAAAATCCAAATCTGTAGGGTAGGCCAGAAGGTTGGAAACTCAAGCAGGGGTTGATGCTCTAGTCTTGAGGGAGAATTTCTCCCTTTTCTCCAGGAAACCTCCATTTTTGCCCTTAAGACCTTCAGCTGATTAGATGAGGCCCACTCATATTATCCAGAGTAATCTCTTTCACTTAAGGTCAACTGATCATAGAAGTTACACACATCTATAAAATGCCTTCACAGCAACACCTAGGTTTGTGTTTGGTTAAATAACCTGGTACCAGAGCCCAGCCAAGTTGGCAGCACCACAGATGGTCTTTAGAGCCGTGACCGGGGCTGGAATTAGTTAGGGATGAGATGAGAAGAAGGTTTGCGAATGAGACCTGAGGAACTCTAATATTTAAACTGTAGGTAGAGAAGGAAGAGCTGGGCAAGGAAGGTATGAAGGAACAGCTGGTGGAAAATTTGATTTGTGCCAATCAAATCTGGGAGACCCTGGGTTAGACAAAGCTGAGTGCAGAAGGCCTTTCTCCTGCAGGACTTCTCAGGGCCTTTAATATATACACGTGCATTGTGAAGCCCCACAAGGAAGAGGTGGTAGTTGCATTCATTTCCCAGACTTATTTGACCAATCAGGAGACAAGGTTTTTTTTTGTTTTTTTTTTTTGGTGAACCTTTAGGAAACTGCAGAAGTAAATAATGGCACCAAAATAACCAAAAAATGGAAAGGTGAGCCCTGCAGCTCTAGTAGAAAATGATGCCAGGACTGAGTTGCAGAGAATAGATTCTGGCTCCTCATGGTGGGGACAGAGATAACTAGTTCTCAGCAGGAGACTGTCTGTTCTTCCTTCGTGAAGCGTAAGGATGAGGGTCAGACTCAGGCCCTAAGAGATACCCAGCAGTGGTCAGGATGTTCCCAGTCTCATGGAATTGTACATCACTGTTTTGTCTTCCGCCCAGGTGGAAGACACCAGTACTTTGTGAACAAATCTGATTCCAAAGGCAAGACCCTGGTCGTGAGGGTCTTGTTTGGTGGACAGGTGTAGGGTGTGGAGTTACTCAGCAGGGTTTAAATCCTAGCTCCATCCTTGTTGAGCGGCGCTGAACCTGGGATGTTTTTTATGCTCCCTCTTGGAGCCTGGGTCTGCTGATTTGTAAAGCGGGGCGCTTTGCAGACTTTGTGAATCACATGAGATAATGTGGGGAAGCAGCCGGCTCTTGGTGAGCACCCAGCAGTAGCTGTTCTGATTTTATCATTTTGCCGTTGCACGAGACAGTGGTAGTGTCATGACAGGGAGGGGCCGCACAGGCTGTCCTCTGTCCTGGCCAGAACCAGAGAGAGGAAACAGATGCTCGGTGCTGGCCAGCGAGTGGGCCATGAAGGGTGACTCAGAGTGGAGAGGCGTCTAGAGGAGACTCAGAACCCCACCATTGGCCATCCTTCAGGGCTGTCGATAAACAACCTCTCACCTAGGTATGCCAGGTGGCTGGGCCATCTGGAAGCTGGGAGTTGGGCCCCATGGCCTCTTTTTAACTGTGTCTGAGACTCCCTGGATCTGCCCGCCTTTGGGGCCTGGGGAAGGAAGAGAGAAACATGGTAGCCCAGGCTTTGGAATCATCACTCCAGTCTCTGCCGCCATCTCTGCTTTCTCTGTGTCCCTGTGTATTCCCTCCTCTCTTAGGAGGACACCCATCTCTGGATTTAGGGCCCCCTTAAGTCTAGGGGGACCATTGTTTAGGTTGAGTACTCCCTTACCTGAAATTCTTAGGACCAGAAGTGTTTCAAATTTTGGATTTTTTCAGATTTTGGAATATTGGTATTATGTCAGTTAAGCATCCCTGATCTGAAAATCTGAAATTTGAAATGCTCCAATGAGCATTTTCTTTGAGCAATACATTGGAGCTCAAAAAGTTTTAGATTTTGGAGCATTTCAGATTTTGTATTTTTGGATTAGGGCTGCTCAACTTGTGTAACCTCATCTTAACCTAATTATTTCTGCAAAGACCCAGTCGTCAAATGAGGCCACATTCTGAAGTTTTGTGTGGACGTGAATTTTTTGGAGGGGACGCCATTCAACCCACGACAGCTTCTGTATCTCACTTAATCTTCACAACACCCAGATACTTGTTTGAGAAATGGGAAACAGAAACTCAGAGAAGTTCACCAGGAGCAGCAGATCTGAGACGTGAACCAGGAACACGGCAGAGGTTCAGGGCAGCCCCGGTTGTGTTGGTGCTGTCCTTGGCGGTCTCATTATCTCTGAGTGAGACGGGCAGACATTGCATTATCTCTCCATCTTACAGATGCACGAGGACAGCATGTTGGTGCTGTCTTCATAGTCCCGTTATCTCTGAGTGAGACGGGCAGACATTGCATTATCTCTCCATCTTACAGATGAGGAAACTGAGACCAAAGATGGCGGGAGGAGAAAGATGAAAGTGGCTTGCCAAGATCACATAGTGAATAAGTGGCATGGTGGAGACTCCAGGCCTGGTCCCCAAAGTTCTTCCCCTACAACTAAATATTGTGTCTCAGTGCAAAGCAGGCGAAAGAAGCCAGACACAAAAGGCACGTGTTGTTGGATGCTGTCTCTGTGGAATGTCCAGAACAGGCAATCTTGAGATGGAAATGTCAGCGGCTGCCAGAGCTGGAGGAAGGGGAAGTGACTGCTAATGAACATGAGACTTCTTTGGAGGGTGATGGAGACATTCTGGAATTAGATAGTAGTGATGGTTGCATGACTCTGCAAATGAATAAAGGCTGAAAAGGGTGAACTGCATGGCAGGCGCATTATATCCACCAGCCTCTGGGGAGTGGACTGTGCAGGAAGCAAGTGCCCACAAGTCCTAGAAGAGGCAAAGTCTGTGTGTTGTGGCAGAAACAGCCCAAGCCCTGGCTCATAAGCTCTTCATGCAAGAAGGCATCCTGAGGTCTTTCTCTGTGGCAGAATTTGCATCCTCTGTTTGTTAAAGCACAAACACTTGGAGAACATGCGGGGCTTCCAGAGCACCCTCTTTCAGAACTATGTGGCCTTAGCAAGTTACTTCTCTCTCGGGGCTTCAATTTTTGCACCGTGCGCTGGTGATCACACAAACTCCCGGCCTGGCTGGGCTGAAGTCTGTCAAGGGCTCAGCGTGCTATGAAACATTTCACTGGGGCCCCTTGACCTAGGGCTATTTTGCCTCAGCCAAAAAATAAAAACATAAAAAACCACACACAAACAAACCATTAAACTTTCAGCCATTGCTATTGCCAAACCATGACCTCTGTTGCTCATCCCTGACCCCACATCCTCCCAGGGTTTGGGCAAAGGATCAAAACTGCATGAGGCTTTGCAATAGGTCAAGGCTTGGGTAACAGAGGCAATGGGTTCTACAAAATGGAGACTGCACCTTCTGAGTCATGATGACTGTGCTCAATTGGCTTCATAAGTCAACGGTGGCATCATCACTAGCATGGGCTCCCATCAGGTCACCTGGTGTTTAGTTTGCATCTCTGCACCCTGCCCTTACCTGCTCTGGCCAGGGCAGACTCAGGAGCTGGGCCCTTGCTTGGTCCCCTGAGGCCCACGGGGGCCTCTTGCCCTGGCGCCAGCTTGCTGGAGAGAGGAGGGTCGGGAGTGGAGGGGCTGCTCCTGCTGCCTTGCTCGGCGGGGAGGGGAGGATCCCCCAGCCCGTTTCTGGCTGTTCGGGGCCCTGCTCAGGTTTCCAGGCATGTGGATTCTCTCTGGATCACAGGCTTTCCTGAGTTATGCAAACATCTGTGAACAAAACCCCTTGGAGGAGTGAGCTCCGCAGGCACTTGTGGGCAATTCCTCCACGCTCAGGGTGCTCTGGAAGGGGTGCAGGCTGGGCAGGAAGGTGGGCACTGAAGGGAAAGGGGCTGTTTCCTGGGCTCTGTCCAGGCACCTGTGTCCAATATGGCTGGAGTGTAGAGAAGGAGCTGGGACTAGGAAGAAGGAGACAGACAAGGCAGGGGCCAGAAGGGTCTTGAAAGCCATGTTGTAGCCGTGGAACTTTATCCTAAGAGAGGTGGGACACTATTGAATTATATCCATCTATTATATCCAAGTCCCTATTGAAGGGGTTTTCTTTGGAGAATGCCTTCATCTTAACAGCCATCATTATCATCATCGTCATCTTCTTCATCTTGTTCATCATCATCATCACAGATAACACATGTTCAATGCCAACTATGTACTAGGTGCTATGCTCAACACTTTCATACATTAATCTTGTTAGCAGTTCTAAGAGGTAGATACCATTATTATCCCCACTTTAGAGGTGATCATACACAGACTTAGAAAGGATAACTGAGATACCCAAGACCACACTGCAAATAAAAGCCCAAGGTGGAACCAGAGGTGGGATCCAGGTCTGCCCGATCCCGAAGCCATGGCTCCTGAACACTGTTCTCTGTGTCTGTGGCCTCCCTCGGGTGTGTTCGCATTCTTACAAGGTCGCATTGGCTGCCGAGTGGAGAATAAGCATTGGAAGATGGTGCTGGTTAATGCTGGAGGAGGGGAGACCAGTAAGAGATGACGGTTGGTCATCTCTTAGAAAGGAACAGATCCCAGAAACAGAGTGAGTAGAACCTAAATGAGGTGCTAATCCAGTAGGCGGGAGGGGTGAAGGAGAGAGGGCACATGGAACGAGGAGCTCCAGGTTTCTACCATGGATGGATGGATGGGTGGAGGAGGGCCATTTATGGAGATGGAGAATGCAAGTTTCTTTCAGTGAATGAGTGAATGAATACATGAATAACGAAGGGATCCCAATTGGAATGGGTAATGAGTTCCCCATCACTGGGAGTATGCAAGCAGTAGCTTTTAATCTAGATAGATACTCCTAATTTGGAGGGAAGGTCAAGTGGTGGGCACTGAATAAACATATATTGCATGAATGAATGATTGAATCACTGCTATTCCTATAATTCTAGGGCTGCACAGGGTCTCACCGGCACCTGACGGGAGCTTGGTGGAGAGTCACTCATGTAGGGATGGAGGATAGTGGGAGTAGTCAAACATCGTTAATATTTTTTTTTTACATCGTCTTTCTTAAATTGCTACTTGTTGAGGATATTTGAGGATGTGCATTTCATAGATGTTAATCAGTGTCCGTATTGGGTATGCATAATCAACACTGTTTCCCTATAGCAACACACAATCACAAAAGCTTGGAGACCACTGGTCAGGTTGAACAGAAAGAAACAGAATCCCCCCAGGCTTCTGAATGCCCAAGGACGTGTCCCAGAGACAGAACTCAGGGGTTTGGGGAGTTGTCACAAAGGACAGAGCCGTGCAAAAACTCCTCATCCATTTATTATGTCACACATTAAAGACACGTTTCCATGGTTCATCCATTTTCTCATTTGTACGTGAAACGCTCCCTCTCTACAGTGTAACAGCTCTTTGGGTCTGTCGCAGGACCATGCCCTCTGTCACACCATCAATCCAACACAGGGCGCCCCTCCTGCAGACTCAGTGGTACCTGAGACCACTCGCTGACCCCCACGTGACCAGCTGGGGTAGCTCTGCTCGGAGAGACCCTCAGACCCTCCCGCTCCGACCTTGAACGACTGCCACCGCTCCACAGCAGCCTCCTGGCTTTCGTCCACGGTGTGGGCATGGCTCAGCTTCATTCTAGTTCTAAGTGTTTTGTTTTCTTTCTCCAGCTGCAAGTGTGTGTGCCTATCGGGGCAGAGGGATGTGGCCGGTGGGGGAAAACAGGGTCCGCTGGGGAGAGAATCTTTTTTTTTGACTCTTTTTGTTTTAAAACTCAGAGTTGGATGGGTCAGGATGTCTGGGCTCTTTGCCATCCAAATCCTCCTCGCCCTCCAGGGTGCAGCCTCTCTGGAGAGAGCCAGGCAGCTAACAAACGCTCGCGTACCGAGTGAGCGGTGTTGCCGGGGCGCTGCCCCGTGCCATGCCCCCGAGCGGCCTTGGCCCTAAGCGGCTCGGGTGGTACCTTCCTCTGCGCCGCCCCGCGGGGCTTGGCGCAGCGCTGGCCACAGGAGGCAGTTTACTGAGACGAGTAGAAGGAAGAAATTCCCCCAGCGAGGAGCTGGGGCTTGGGGCAGGGCCAAGGACGCTGGTCCAGCCGGACACCCGGCCCAGGGTGGATTCGGTGGGAAATTGATGGCTGGGCAGCTGCCTGGGGGTGTCTGTTTAGCCCTGGATGTGCTCATCATCTGGAGGCCTTGTCCCCAGAGGCCTGTGCCCAGACTGCCCAGCGCGGACACGGGCCTCGCTGGCGCTGCCGTGGCGCTCAGTCCGCTGCCTGGGGCAAGTTGGTCCCGGGAGCTGCGTGCCCGGTCGTTGGTCTGCTGCCTTTAGGTAACCCCCACTGCTTCCTACTCAAACTCTTCTTGGGGTCACACCGGGCCACCCTCAAGTAAACCATTGACTGGCGCCCTTGACGGCTGAGACAGGAACAATCCTGAGCAGTCTGGTTGGAAATCCCTCTGCCTCATTGCAAAGCACACGTTGAAGAGGGACCTTCTCCCCACCGCCGCGTGTGGGGTGGGCAGGGGCTCAGGGTGATGGGAAGGGGGGTGGCAGGGGCTGCGTGTTGAACACCCGCTGTGTGCCAGACACAGACAGGTGCTTTACAGTCCAGCGGTCCCCAACCTTTTTGGCACCAGGGACCAGTGTCATGGAAGATGATTTTTCCATGGACCCGGGTGGGGTGGGGCGTCGTGGGTGGGGGAAGGTGGCACGGAGCTCAGGTAGTGACGGGCGCCTGTCTCCTCACAGGCCAGGGACCTGCACCAGGCCACAGCCCGGGCGTTAGGGACCGAAGCATCACACCACCACTGGCGTCCGGCACTGGTTCTCCTCTGCAGAGCTATTTCTAACCCTCCGTGTCTTTTCCTTATAAGGCATTTGTCCCAGTTTGGTGTGCATAATAATGCCTCCCGTTTACATAGCACCTTTCGATTTACAAAGTACTTTTATGCCTATAGCTTCTTTTAATCCTCACAACCACCTCATGTTACAGAAGGGGAAACTGAGGCAGGGACAAGGTGATTGTGCAAGTAGTTATCAGCTGGGCTGGGGCCTTGGGCTCCTCGCCCCCTTTGCTCTCTGTACCGTCCACGGTGCCTTGCTTGACACGTGATAGAACAGCCTTCTGGTGGCTCCAGGGCTCAGTCATCCCCACACTGGTTTTCTAGTTCCTTGAAGACAGAGACTGTCTTCTCTTTCTTCCCTCTTGCCCAAGGCGTTTGATGCTGTGTATATAGAAAGTGCTCTATAAGTGCTTATTGGGTTCTTCGCTTGCACAGACCACCTTGTCCACTGGTGAGGAGACCCACAGAATCCTGTCTCCAGGTTCTTATCAGGGATTCTTCATCAGAGTTTAACCTTCATTAATCCAGCGTCCTCCGAGCTGAGTGGATTAAAGAGACCCAGGGCAGCGACTCAGCAAGGCCGCGTGCGTGCACCCGGCCACTGCACGGAAGCTGGGGTGGCAGTTCTCCTAGGGATCCGAGCTGTCTTGCTGGGGCGGGGATGGAAGCTCAGACACTCCTATTCCTGCCTCCAGGCCCCCAGGTCCCCTCCACTCCTGGAGAGAAACAGGCTGGGTCCTTGTGGCAGCAAATGGGAATAATAATACTGTCGTGTTTGTACATGAGGCCACCCCGGCCTCACAGCCCTGCTTACTGCAATTGGGCAGGACAGGAATTACTCTCCTGTGTGTTCTGGAGACACCGACTCATTGCCCAAGGTCGCGAATGGGATGCTTTCTCTGCCTTCCTGGCCCACGCTGAACAGCCACTGTCTGTCAGTCCTCACGCAGATGGACAGCAGCGTCAGCTCTGGTGGCCTCGGCTCACGGCCTGCCCCCCGCCCCGTCCTGCAGTTTGTGGATCTGGCGTTCCACCGAGATGGAGGTCCGCAACGTGCCCATGGAGTTCTCTACCTGGGTGGGCTCTGCCCTGCAGCCCCACTTCTGGCACATTCCGCAGTACACCTCCCGAGATTTCTTCCGGAAGCGCTTGCCCACGATCACGTACACCAGCGGGTTGAGGCAGCTGTTGCTGTAGGCCACGAAGGAGCTGACCTGCGTGAGGATGTCGATGATGTGCTCGTCCCAGCAGCTGGAGAGGACCCCGAGGCGCTGCAGCGTGTCCAGGAAGGTGCTGATCTGGAAGGGCAGCCAGCAGGCGACGAACAGCAGCAGCACGGCCAGCACCAGCGCCATGGCCTTCCTCTCCGTCTGGATCTCCTTGAACTTCTGCATCTCGTTGTTCCGCAGCACCCGCATGATCTGCACGGTGCAGAAGGTGATGACGCTCAGAGGCAGCAGGAAGCCCACGGAGTTCAGCAGGACGTTGGTGAACACCACCCAGGTGCGCGACGGGTAGCTGATGACGCAGGCGGTGACGTTGTAGCCCTCGTCTCTGTAATCCCTCATGGTCCGGAACACCAGCATCGGGGAGCTCAGGAGCAACGTGCACCCCCAGATCACCAGGCTGTAGAGCTTGGCCCAGCGCACCCCGCGCATCCGGCCCATGGACATGGTTTTCACCAGGGCCAGGTAGCGGTCGATGCTCACCAGCATCAGGAAGCAGATGCCGCTGTACAGATTCATGTAGATCATGGTGTTCACCACGCGGCACAGCGCCTCCCCAAAGAGCCAGTCGAAGTTGTTGGCAATGGTGACGGCCCAGAAGGGCAGCCCGCAGGCCAAGATCAGGTCTGCCGCGGCCAGGTTCCCCAGGTAGATCTCCGCCACCGAGCAGCTGCTCTTGTGCAGGCAGAAGACGCTGAGGACAAAGATGTTCTCGAGGGCAGCCAGCACGAACACGACCCAGAGGAAGGGGGCCTGCATGGCATTGAGCCAGCTGAACCACTCGTGCACCTGGAGGCAGCTGTTGTCCGGGGAAAGGGCCTCGTCAAGAGCAGGCACTTGCGAGGTGAAGTTGAGCATGTCAGCGCTGAAAAAAAAGTGGAAAAGAGGCTGTTACACCTCAAGGTCACAAAAGGAAGGCGAAGGGGTAAGATGGCTCATCTGTTCAGCAGACAGCATCCTGAAGCAGCCAGGACGTGGCAAAGTCGGGGTGCAACTCAGGCTGTTTTCTGCAGCCCGTGCTCAGACTCGCATCCCTGTACACCCGACTTTTCCGGGTCTTAGAGAGCCTCCTCTGCTCCTTGGGCCTCAAGTGGGACATTATGCTCTTCGCCTTGAAGCTCCACTGAGATGTTTACTTGACCAGTGTCCATCAACAGCACTAATGATCGTGAGTCTTGGACCCTGGACCTCCTTGAAGCTTCCGTGATGGGAAGATAACCGCCATTCCTTCCTTATCGCCCGGGCCCCCCGCAAGGGAGCTGGTTATCTTTCAGCCTCAAAGGCTTGTCACAAGTGAGTAATTTATTAGAAGAGAAAGATGATATCATTCCAGATGGAGAGATTCTAGCCTGGCCCTGAGATGACGGCCCACCTGCCCACTCCCTGTCTGCCCAGGCAGTCTGCCTCTTCTGGCGGAGGCAGCAGTCATACATCCATACCCTCCATCGGGGAAGTGCTGGAGATGGTCAGAGCTTGCATGGTGGAGAAGGGGCGGGGGCGGTGGAGCCAGACAGTCCTCCTGCTTTCACATCCTGTCCCTTGTTTATTAGCTGTGTGACCTAGGGGAAGTTACTTAACTTCTCTGAACCTCGATGACCTAACCTGTAAAATGGGACTAACAAAGTCTACTTCTCAAAGTTGTGGTGGGTATTGAGACAATGTGCAGAAAACTCCTGCACCGCACATGGCTCAATAAACATTAGTAATTGTCTATTTTTGTGAACCTGTTAAAGCAACCAGTGCCAAACCCCAGCACACAGTTGGCAGGTTCTTGCTCCTGTGTCAGTGGCCTCATCATTAACCCACTAGCTTCTTTTTTAGGCAAAACTCACAGGCCAAAGGGTAGAAGTGTTGCTGTTAAGCCTAATTCATCTCTACCTTTAGCAAAGTGGCATAGGGTTTGGACAGACATGGGTTCCAGTCCTAGCTGTGTGGTCTTGGGCAAATTGCTTGACCTCTCTGAGTTTCCTTTTGCTTTTTTTGGAGTAGTGTATTACTCTCTTCTTGACTGAACTTGCATGGCTCTTGCAAAGTTCAAATCACAGAAGGGATGTGAAGACACATTGAAAAGCCTGAAGCAGAGCCCAGCGGGCAGGACTGGCTGGGCGTCTTCCTGGTACTGTGGTGTGGGAGCGGAAGGTAAAGGCTCCCGTGGGGAGGCACTGTTGGGCAGCCTGTGGAGAGGAGCTGAGCGACCGTCGCAGGAGAGATGCTGCTGACTGTCTCTGGGATTTCCCAGGAAAAGCCCCTCTGCTTCCCGGAGCAGCTGGCTGGCATGCTGCAGCCAGACTGGGCCTGTGATTCACCCATCCACCCAGGCTCCGTCCCTTCAACGTTCCTTCAGCATCTGCTCTGTGCGGAGCTCCACCCTGGGTGCAGGGACACAGAGAGGTGTGCCACCTGTCCCCTGCCCTGCCTGAGCTCCTGACAATGGTGGCCCCGTGTGTGAGGAGTGCTGCAGAGGGGTGTGGGGGGAAAGAATTGGGGTAGGGGTGGGGGGGGGAGGTGGGAGGTGACTCTGGAGCTGGGTCTTGAAGGATGAGGAGCATTTCCACAGGGGAGAGAAGGAGGAAGGGGGGACAGACCAGGCCGGGGGACAGCTTGAGCAGGGGCACAGAAGTGGGAAGCTGCTAGTGTGTCTGGAAGGTGGCTGTAGGTGCTGGACAGGAGTGAGGCTGAGTAAGGTAATAAGAGTGGTCCTGCCTGGGCGCTCAGAGGCGAGGCTTTGCCCCCGAGGACTTTAAGGACGGGTGAAGGAGTAGTTGTTCCTTCAGCTGTTGTCCAGGACGTGAGGATCGAGCTGTCCTGGGAGTGTCCCAGGTCTTCTGTTCCCCACCCCTAAACAGCAGATGAGAAATCCCTTTGGCTCACCTTAAAGAGGCCGTGGTGGGCACAGAGCCCTCATGGACAGACACGAACATGGGTATGTTCCAGGTGGAGAACATTTGAACTCAGCGTGGGACGTCAGCGAGGCCCCGCCTGCGCTAAACAGAGGAGAGAAGTTGGTTAGACTAGGGGGAGGGGCTGGGGACCATAAAACACAGGTATCTCCACCAGGGAAGGGCAGTGGGGCCTGCTGAGTCCTGCTTGTGAAATACTTGCCACATACCAGGTGCCAGGGACACTGTGGGGAGGAGGTGGCAGACATCACCCAGTCATTGAATAATGGCAAACTGATCTAAGTGCAGTGGAATCAAATGAAAGGTCCCGTGACAGCACAGAACGTGGGGTCCTGGGCCAGTCTGGGAAGGTGAGTAGACATTGCTGATGAAACCCGAGGATGCGCAGGAATAGACAGGGTGAGAGAATGGTGGGGAGAGAGAGGATGTCTGGGCAGAAGGAGCACGTGCAAAGGCCCTGCGGCAGGAAGGAGCTGGGTGTGAATGTGTGCTAGGCCCTGGCAGCTGCTGCAGAGGCAGGATGGTGGAGGGGCAAGGTGGAAGCAGGGAGACTTGCTAACCAGGGCTACTCTTTAGTCTGGACCTGGGAAGACAGAGACAGAGAGACTGGATCCCAAGAGTTTAGAAAGTAAAACTGACATGACTGGTGCCAGACTGCACACAGAGGGCATGGCGATGAGGGTGAGGAAGGCGTAGAGGTTGCCCCCAGGGGCTGCCATCTTCTGCAAAGAGGAAGGAGAATGGGCTGATTTGGAGGAGGAAGAGTGTGTGTTCCAACTGGAACCCGTGAAAGGTGAGGCTCTTTTGAGACTTCTGTGTGGGGCTGGGAGAGGCCGTGGGGCCAGAGTGGGCCTGGGGCTCAGGGGAGGGGTCTGTGAGCGAGGAGAACTGGACACGAGGTCTCGAGTGGCTTTGAGCCCGAAAAGGGAGACAGACACAGACGAGTACTTCCGGTCCCTCGGGGTGGCTACCCACACAAGGTGCTCTCAGGTCTGAGCCTGGGCCTTGCCCGAGCCAGGTGGAAGGTGTAAGCCTTTCTGCCCAGCGGGCTTCCACTGACGGTGCTGTCTCCCTCTGCACGCCTCACTGCACTCCCGTCCTGAGAGGGAGGCATTGGCTGTGTGCTTGCCTTGCAGAGGAGGAAATGAGGTGCAGACAGGTGGGGTGACTAGTCTAGATCCCATGGCTGGGAAGACCTGGAGGTGGGACTTGAGCCTCACCTCTGGAACGGCTTCCTGTTCCAAACGTCACGCTCTCTCCGGGATCCCAAGTGACCTTGTAGTCCTGTCTAGGAAGGGTGTGAAAAGCTGTGGTCCATGCATGTGTGTGTGCAGGTGCATGTGGGCGTGTGCCTACTTCCTGTAGTGCCCCGAATGCTGTCTACACCACTGGAAATAGACCCTCAATGAAAATTCTCTTCCTATTACCCAGTTTGAAGGTGCCCTCTCTTCCCACTGACTGACACATCCCGGGATTATAAAATCAGATGTCGGGGACTGTTTAAGGCACCGTGGGGAGGGGCGGTGGGACAGGGCGCTCTGCAGGGGGAGGTGCTCCGAGAGGTGCTCCTCTCTGGGCCTGGGTTTCCATCCGCAGAGCCGGCAGGGAGGACCCGGGCCCCTCGCAGACTCTGATCCCCGTGCCTGGCGTGGCGTGGGAGGGGCAGGAGATGACTCCGCCGCTGGGCTTTCCCCCTTGGTTTTCGCACAGATGCTTTAGAAGGAACAGCCAACGTTCTGATTCACTTGTACTCTTTCCCCTGCGGAACTCTGTCTGAGACTTACTGTACAGACATTCCCCTTCTTGCAATTATGTAAACACTGGGTCTGCGTGCTGTCAGGAGTGCATTCCACTGCAGGCTCGGCCAGTCTGCGTTGGTTTCCTGGGGGGAACCCAGGTCTCAGGGCCTTTGAAGCTGTGGCCTCCACAGAATGTCACTGTCTCAGGGGCCACGTTTGCCTTGTAGGGACCCCCAAGCTTGTAGCCAGTGACAGGGCCCAGGGCATGCTACCCCTAGAGAGGGCCGCAGAGAACTGCAGGTGCAGGAAGGACTCTCTGACTGTCCCCTGAAGCAGGTCATCAGGCCTCACGTGAGAGGCGCCCTCCCTACCCCAGAGGAAGGCAGCGGCCTTATCTCCGAGACACGGTCACAGGGAGGAGTGTGACTGATCAGGCCCTGCCCCTTCTCCGCTCGCTACACTTAGCTGCCACCCCTCTGTCCTGGCGCGTGTGTCCACGATGCTCCGCTCTTCCTCAACTCCAGCCTAAAACACTCAGGTTGAACTGCTTCACCTGAAGGCTCCTGTGTCGTGTAAAACTTATACAAAATAAATCTGTATGCTTTTCTCTTGCTCATCTGTCATTTGTTACAGGGCCCCCAACCCAGAACTCAGAAGGGGAGAGGAAAAAGCATTTTTTCCTCCTACGTCAACTTGTGTCCTGTATTTTGTGACTGCGTGTTAGAGCCAGGAAGCATTTTACAAGGCAAGGAGGTAGACCGGATGGTAAATAACCTTGAATCATTTAGTGATTCTCCTGCTTAGGCCAAGGAGAAAGTCCCAGCGTGGAGCTGGTGTGTCTTCAACACCACTCTGTGTTCACAATCTCCCCTTTGGACAGAGAGGGGGGCAGGCGCAGAGCCTGGCTGGTCCCCCGAGTCTAGCCAGAGGCCAACAGCATTGTTCATACTCCGTTGCATATAGTTTTTACAGATAACTTTTTTCTTTTATGACAAACAATACTCATTTTCCATTTAAGTTGGTGACATGAAATTACAGTTCAAAACTATGTCAACGTTAAATAAATCTGTGGTTCCCAACCCTTGGGCTGCAGACCGGTACCAGTCTGTGGCCTGTTAGGAACCGGGCACACAGCAGGTGATGGAGGGAGCTTCATCTGTGTTTACGCCGCTCCCCATCACTTGCATCACCGCCTGAGCCCCGCCTCCTGTCGGATCAGCAGGGGCATTAGATTCTCACAGGAGCATGCACCCTACTGTAAACTGGGCATGTGAGGGATCTAGGTTGCGTGCTCCTTATAAGAATCTAATGCCTGATGATCTGAGGTGGAGCTGAGGCGGTGATGCTAGCACTGGGTAGTGGCTGCAAATACAGATCATCATTAGCAGAGAGGGTTGACTGCACAGAGACCATGATAAATCAATTGCTTGCAGACTCACATCAAAACCCTATCGGTGAGTGGCAGGCGCCAATGTAATAATAATAGAAATAAAGTGCACAATAAATGTCATGTGCTTGGATCATCCCGAAACCATCTCCCCACCCCCAGTCCATGGAAAAATTGTCTTCCACGAAACCAGTCGCTGGTGCCAAAAAGGTTGGGGACCACTGAAATGCATAGTTGTACAGGCGATGTATGTAGAGATGGCAGAAACGGGAATGTGATTGAACAAATGTGGAAAACACAGTCCAAAATCATCTAGCTGGAAACTTGCATTGCAAACAGCCTGGCGGTTAGGTGTGAGGGCTGGAAGCAGACCTTGAGTTGAGTCCTCCTCCATGGGACTCGTTGTTTAACCTCAGTGTGCCTCATTTTTCTCCACTGTATAATGGGGGTTAGCATAAAAACAGCCCCTGCCTCCTGGGGCTGCGGTGGGAGTAGACGAGCCTGTGTGTGTCCGATGTACGGAGCACCTGGTCAGAGTGTTCGAGATTGTAGGTGGCTCTTCCCGCACCGCCCGAGAAGGCTCGTCTGCTCCAGCCTCACCAGGGGCTGTAGGGTCTTGGGGACGTCCCTTCCACCTGCTCTCCTACTCTGGGACCAGTTGGGGCTCGCAGACACTGATTACGCAGCTGGATGGAGAGACAGGCGTTGCTGGCAGCTGAGAGCTGAGCTGTGGTTTGAGGGTGGCTGTTCTCCCTTTGCATCTCCCCTCGGTGGTAGCTGAGCACGTGTGTGTGTGCCCGTGTGCACGAATGTTGGAAGAGCACGGGCCAGGTGCCTGGAGATGTCCCTAGGGGTTTGGCACTGCAAGGGTCCTAAGGTTTCATGACTGAGATCCACACCTGATGAGAAAATCCCAGCTCCAACACTTGCTGTGCGTAATCTTGGGCAAGCGGCTTAAGTCCTTAGGGCCTCAGTTTCTTATCTGTCAAATGGGGATAACAGCACCTTAATGACTGTAAAGCTCTTAGAACAACTTTGACATTTTAAACATAAAGTACCTTAGTGACTGTAAAGCTCTGAGAACAATGTTTGACATTTTAAATGCTCCGTAAAGGTAAATGTTTCCGTCCTCTCTGCTTGATGTCAGGTTTCTGCAACAATCTTATAAAAGAAAAGAGTTCTGGTGCTTAAGAAGAAAATGTCTGGCTCGGCATCGGGCCTCATGTCTATAATCCCAGCACTTAGGGAGGCTGAGGCAGGAGCATCGCTTGAGGCCAAGAGTTTAAGACCAGCCTGAACAATGTAGAGAGACACTGCCTCTCCAAAAATTAAAAAGTTAGCTGGGTGTGGCGACAGGCACCTGTAGTCCCAGCTACTCAGAGAATCTCTTGAGCCCAGGAGTTTGAGGTTGCCATGAGCTATGATCACGCCACTGTGCTGCAGCCTGGGGGTCAGAGCGAGATACTGTCTAAAAAAAAAAAAAAAAAATAGAAAGAAGGAAAGAAAATGTCCAACCTACCCCCACCATCTCTTTTACAGAGAAGAAAACTGAGATCAGAGAGGTGATGAGATGTCCAAAACCACACAGGAAGGAAATGCCAGGCTGGACCAAGGGCCTAGGCTCTGCCTACCTCCTGCTGGAGTGGCCTTTTGGGGCCCGACCCAGGCCAGAGGGGCTCATGGGTCTGGGGCCAGGCTGTCGCCCCTGGGGACATTGCTCCGGGGACATCTCACTTCAACATAGGATTGTCGTACAGGGCATATTTGTCCATCCTTCTTTCTCCCGCCCTTGGAAATTCTTGCCAGATAAACTTACAGAATCCTGGAATATTAGGGTGGGAGGGGCTCTTGGGCATTATTTCATCAGACCCCCCCAACATTACAGAGTGGGCACTCTCCGGGGACACACAGCCAGTTAGTTAGGCTGAGCTCGACCTTGAACCCAGGTCCTGGAGTCCTGGTACCCAGGCCCCCTGTTCTTTTATCACGCAGCAGTGCCCCCACCCCAGGTGGAAGGCAGAGCAGTGTGCTAATGCCGTCTGGCTGTCGGAACCAAGCCCTCAGGCCCCAAGCCATGAGGAGGCGCGGCTGGCATACGCGACATCAGGAGCAGTTGCCCTGTGTGATGGTAACCATGCCCTCTCCCCACATTCCTGCATGGCTCAGGTTTCCTGTCATGAGCTCATATGAGATTTATAACGGGAGGAAATGGAAATCCTTGCCAGAGAGCAAAACCCCAAACCACATGAAAAGGGAGTGTGTTTCCCAGAAAAGTGATTCCTCAGGAACAGCTCAGCCTGGGAAGTGAGCCGTGGCTGGGTGTGTCCAAGAAGTCCGCCCCTCCTGCAGCCTCTCCGGTCCCTGGAAGGTCCCCGATGCCTGGGGTTGCCATAGGCCCCGCTGGGGCGGGAGGTGGGGGCGGCTGGCAGGGCCTCTGCCAAGCTGGCCACTGGCCCGGCTCCCCCACCAGGGTGAGCGTGTGCTGTGACCTGTCTTCCCACCCCGCCCAGTTTACAAGACAGGGGAGAGGAAGATGCAATGAACAGAGAGCCTGAGCCAGTCGCAGAACAAAAAGAATCCGACGTGTCATAAAGTGGCTCCGGCCCTGCGCAGCCAGCATGCAAGAGGAGCGGGGGACAATCGGAGTTTAGGGCGGGAGGAGTTGGGTCCCTTGCTGCACACTGCCGTGTCTGTGGCTGAAGGCTTCCTACGACACGCCCTCCAGGGTCTGAAGAGGCTTATATCATTGCCCGTTCACCTCCTGGGAGTGGCCTTCCTCCCCATTCGTTCATTCATTCAACAAACTTCCATTCCCAGTGTGTTCGCCACTCTCAGTGTGGGATACCGTAGCGAAGCCATGGATACGGTGGGCAAGACAGAAAGAATTAGGACACTAAGCAACATTCTAGTGCCATCCTTCAAGGGCCATCTCAAATGTCACCTCCTCTGGGAAGCCTTCCCAGACCTCTCAGCCAGCAGAGATGCCTCCCTTGTTTGAAACTCTATTGCAAAGATGTGGAAGGAGTATTGTCTGGGGTCAGAGCCTTGGGACCAGGTGTGCCCTTGGGTAATTGCCTTGACATTTCTGAGCCCTCACTTCTTCATCAAGAGAATGAGGGTTTGTAATAGATGATTCTGGAGACCTTTGCACAACCACATCCTTAAACAAGGGGAAGAAGTGAACTTGCCATCCTAAGAAGCATGCAAGCACAGGCAATGGGATTGGCACACTGAGTTTTCAGAGGTTCATCTCCCCGCTCCTTGCCATCCAAACGTTCTTATGGAGCTGGGTAGAGTAAATCAGTCTCAGCAAGTTCCCCTTCACCAGATGTGGCACAAAAGAGGGGCTCCCTGCCTAGTTCCCTGCAGCCTCTGAAGATCCCTGGTCCTGGCCCTGCCTGGTCAGTCCTGCCTATGTCAAAGCCTCACCCTAGCCATGAGGACAGAGCCAGGACCTCTGTCCTCTGTCCAGCCCCACAGGGGAGGTGGAACCCCTTGGAATTGAGGGAGTCCTCCTTAAGAATTCCAGAGCTCTGGGTTCTGCCAATGCTATGCTTTTCTTAGAAAGGAGCAGGAGGGAAGCATGTTTCTTCAAGCTGATCTGCAGAGAAGTGGGCCCCAAATCTCTCAAGACTGGAGAAGCAAGGCTGGGCATGGTGGCACACGCCTGTAGTCTCAGCTACTCAGGAGGACGAGGCAGGAGGATCGCTTGAGCCCAGGACTTGGAGGGTGCAGTGAGCTATGATGATGCCACTGCACCCTACCTGGTGTGACAGAGCAAGACTCTGTCTGAAAACAAACAAACAAGCAAAAAAAAAATACAGACCGGAGAAGCAGAGAGGACAGGAAAAGCTGATCCCTGAGCCGCCAGCATAAGTATTCACATCATGCCTGCACTCAGAGTCAGACAAACTTAGGACATGTCTTGGTTTTGCCTTTATGGGCTGGGTGCCCTGGGGCAGGTGACTTAGCCTCTTGGTAAAATTGGGATACCCTCCCCTGAACAGGGCATTGCGAGCACTGGTGACAGCATGTTAGGTGGCTGCAACGTATTTTCATTTCTTTTATTTTGCTTCCACACTTCTCAGCACATTACAGATAAACCCCAGCAATGTAGGGACTGTACTATCATCCCTGTTTCACACATGAGCAAACGGAGGCACAGCCAGCAAGACTAGCCTTGGGCTTCGGACCCCGGCCGTCCGGGCCAGAACCTCAGCTTGCTTTTTTTTGAAGCTTTTTATTATGGAAAATTTTGAATATATACACAAGTAGATACACTAGCATCGTGAAACTCCATGTATCTTTCACCCAGCTTCGATAATCACCAACTTACAGCCGGTCTTTCTTCTATACCCAGATCCACCCCACCCCTCCTGTATGTAGTATTGGAAGCAAATCCTGCATGCCTATCATTTCATCTGTCAATGTTTCAGCATGCATGCCTAAAAGCTAGGGACTCTTATTTCAGACAGTGCAATTAGACAACCATTATCACGACTAAAAGAAACTAACAATAATTCCTCAATAGCAGCAACTACCCAGGCAATGTTCCAATTTCCAATCGTCTCGTAAGTTTCATGCTATTCCTTCCCCCCACATTTCATTTTCTTGAATCAGAACCCAAATCGCTTCACACACTGGGCTGGGTGACATATCTCTTAAGGTTCTTTTCATCTGCAGGTTCCCCTGCCGCCTCTTGCTGTGTTTTCTTCCTAAGCCCAGTTGTTTGAGCTACAGAGTTTGTTTCCCATTGCTTAGAGTGCTGTCCAATGGAAATACCACCGGAGCCACGGAAATAATCTTAAATTTTCTATGGTCACGTTAAAAAAAGTAAAAGACATGGGTGGAATTAATTTTAATTATATATTTGATTTAACCAAATATATCCACATTATCATTTTAATATGTAATCCATAAAAAAAGTTAGTGAGTTATTTTATAATTTTATATTGTTTTTTTTCCAGCTAACTCTTCAAATTCCAATGTGTATTTCACACTTGCTATATGTCTCAGGTGGGACCGGCCACATTTGAAGTGCCCAGGGCCACGAGCAGCCAGTGACTGCCACGTTGGGCAGTGTAGCTCATTGCATCCTTCTCAGAGTCTGTGACACTGTGATACGACAGGACATATATATTTGGTCTTTGACCCTGGTTCCTGACACAGAGCTCCTGAAGCCTTTTGTTCTAATGAGGAGACTCTTTGTGGGCTCCTGGAAAGCTTCAGGATGGAGGCCGGTCCCCAGGAAGAGCAGCACAGTAAGAAGCTGGGAACGTTCAGCCCCACCTCCCATCCTCCAGGGAGGGGGAAGGGCTGGAGGCTGAGCTAGTGATTGATCATGCCCAGGTGAGGCGGCCTCCACAGGAACCCCTAGAAGACAGGGCTTGGAGAGCTTCCAGGCTGGTGAACACATGGAGGTGCTGGGAGGGTGTAAACTCAAGGAAAAGTTTCTTGGATGCCGTGAGCCGTTCTAGCAAATTATTGAAACTGAGAGGGGGGTTGTGGGAACCCTTGACTTAGAGCTGGTCGGTAAAAAGCACAGGTCACAACCTCCATCCCCCACAAATCCCCTTGCACCAACCAGTCAAATGCCTCAAGCAGATTCCTTCTCCTCCAGGAAGCCTTCCCAGACTGCTGATTCTCACCGGCAGTCCCACTCAAACAACCCCGGCACCCTCTGCGCTGTCTCTCTTTAGAGTGCGGCTATGGTGGTCAAGGACGGCTGGACCTGCCCTCAGTGGTCTGCCTGGTGGTGGGAAGTGTGCCTAAGGTTGGGGGCATGGAAGACTCCCTGGAGCAGGTGACTCCTGAGGCCTCTGCTCTGTCCACGCGTACCAGGTGACCTGGGTTGTACGTGTGGCTCTCGTGTATAGATCGCAGCTGGCTTCTCCACTAGGACAATGCGGCAATGGGTGCTGAACTTCACAGTTTGCACTGTGGTGGGTTTGCGCTGAGCCTCACAATTGTCCCACCAGGGACCTGTTTTGCCTGTTTTACTGACGAGGAAACTGAGGCTCAGCGGAAGGGAGTGATTTACCCCAAGTCACAGACTCCTAAGTAGGGACCCAGGTGACTCCACATACAAAACTTCCTGGGAGATGAAAAGAACCAAGAAAGAGTAGACTGATTGTGATCACGTGTCTACGGCAGAGCTGGCTGGAGGAGCCTGCAGACTGGGGCTCCACAGGGGCTTCTGAATGCCCTGCCTGAGCCCCTGTCACCTAGCAGTTACTACAGGGCCACCTTCTTAGAGCCCAGGGGCTCCTCGGACACCAGGGTCTGCCCTCTCCTGTGGGCTCCCAGAGAGGTACCTGGGTGGCCAAAGGTGAGCTTGGGGCTGGGGGACTGGGAGGGTGGGAGTGACAAGAAGCCCTGGGCTGGGGCCCAGGTCCCCACTCCTCTTCTCTGGACTGAGGCTTCCGCATCTGCAGGTTGGGGATAGTAAGAGTGTCCACCTCTCAGGTTGTCATGAGGGTGAAACGAGCCAGTGCCGTCAGATGTCCAGCCCAGAGGCTGGCATGGAGCTGGTGGCCATGCTCAGCAGCTGCCATCGGTGTTGCTATTGTTATTATTAGACTCAACATGTGCCTTTGAGCAGATAGCTTTCCCTCTCTGGGCCTCAGTTTCCCCATCTGTAGGGCAAGGGAGAGTGCAAGGTCCTTTCAGCTATAGCACTGTGGCCAGTTTTCCTAAATCTGTTCATTTCGGTGCCAGGTGGGCCTCCCCATTGTCATGACTTCCTATAATACATACTCAGTTGTTGGCATTCGCACACGTGTGCACACACACACACACATACATGCTTTCCTTTTCCATCACACCCATCCTGACTGTCACACCGTCAGCCCCTTGAGCACAGCACAGGGTCTTTGCTTCTCTGAATCCCTGATCCTGACACAGCGTAACTGCTCATTGAATGTTTGCTGAACTGAGTTGCTCTTGGCAGTAGTGAGCTCCCTGTCTCTACGGGTATTCAAGTAAAGTCTGGGCAATGTTTCTGGTGTTTTTGGACTAAAAGTCCTTACATTCTACAGATTTAAGCCCAGGACTATGTACAGCTGCCCATTCAATACCACGGTGCTTCACCCCTTGGCCTTTCTGGTTCAAGGCACATATTTTACATTTATAGGATGCAGGGGTCGCTGGAGGTGCTGACTGTATGTCAGGAGATTTGTGGACCCAATTTTCCCTTCATGCTCCAAATAACACTGTGGGACGGGTTGCACTGGGTGCGACTCCAGACAATGTTTGGGGTGAAAAATGAACTTCAGAGAGGGCACTATCCGAGGCCACCCAGGCTCAGACCACCCGAAGTCTGTGCTTGTTCTACCCCACCCGGCTGTCTTCTTCTTGCAGGGAGGTGGGGGAAACAGAGGAGTTTTGTTATCTCTGTTCTATAACATGCCCTGGCCCCCACATGCCCCTCATCCCCCCAGGTACTGTAGTGTCCAGCTCAGCAGGTAGGAGGGGTCTTGAGACTTGGCCAGGGGCTGGGGCACAGCCTGCATGCAGAGCCCTGGGGATTTTTATCTCTCGTGCTAACACGAGGGGAAAATTCCCACTTCCTGAGCTGGGATCGGGGAGAATTTCTGACATGCATGAGCTTGTCTACTTCCCATTGTGTTTCACATTTTTGGAGCCAGAAATAAAAAATCCTCCAAGATGCCCTGCCTGGCCCCCTGTGAGTCTGCCTGTGCCTGGCAGCAGGCACCCCAAGGCGGCTCACCCTCTCGCACGCTCTGCCCCGGAGCCAGCTCAGGGGAGAGTGGGAGTCACAGCTCTGTGCCTGTGTGTACTGGCCACTATTAACCTCTCCTGGCTTGTTCCCCTATAGGTAAGATGGCATGGGTTGTTAGTAGGTATTCAATCAACATTAGATTACTATTAAGAGGAGTTTGCATTTGGTGAGACGCCAGCTTCCCTGTCTCCAAGGATGCTGCTTGACTGCCTGCTCTGGTTTCCTGCAGACATCCTTGGAGCCAAGGCAACATACAAATAATCTAGTTTGCAAGTGTTTAGTGGGCCAGTCACAGACCGAGGGAGGCAGGCAGATGGCAGCTTCGATGTCTTCTCTGCACAGGGTCAGGCGGAAGGAGAAGGTTGAGGGGCTCCCCGACCTGTCTCCAGAAAATTTAATTTTTGGATACTTTGGAGATGCAAAGTTTCTAAGAAGATGTCCTTTCCTTTTGCTTGGCATTTCTAAAAGTGACAAAAGGACAGGAAAAGCTTCATGCACTGAGATGTTCATCATCATGTTAATGAGGGACATAGAAAACACCCTAAAAGTTTAGGACCAGGGAAGTGGTTAAATACAGGATCCGAAATCCATGCAATGAATATTAAGCAGGCATGAAAAAATGATGCTTCTAAGAGCTTGCCTAAAATGAGAGACTACTTCTGATATCATGTCAAGGGAACAAAACGCTGGGTACTAAATTGTACATACAACATGGTTCAAAAATCTGGAAGGCAAAATACCAAATTATTACTGGGGTGGCTGTCTTTGAGCATGGGTTGCTTTTGAGTTTTCTTTATTCTTTGTAGTAGTCTCCAAGTTTTCTATGATGAACACATATTGCTTTTATAATTACAATATTTAAATAAGCGACGTGTTTTTTTCCATTTAAAAAAAATAGGAAATGAATTATGGGTTAGTTTACATAAGAACGTTAATCAGCCAATTTGTACTCAAAGGAAAGGCCTTGCTTACCTAAAAACTGTAAATAAACGCACAATCATGTTTTAATTTAAAATGAAATGTTTAAAGTATTTTCGAACTGCTTCTTCAATGATTCCCCGTGGTACCCAAACACCTGCTCTGAGCAGGTGGGGTCAGTGGGCTTCTGATGACCTGGGAAAAGCCACCAGCAGGGAGCCGGCAGAGGGATGCTCTGAGATGCTGAGATTTCCTACTGGGCTGCAACATCCACTTATCATCACAGGATTCAGCCTGATTTCATAACTCCATGTCCTGGTGAAACACAGGAAAGAGACAGGAGCTAATTCCTCCCCAGGCTTTGGTCTCCATCCTGATTTCCACCTCTGGTAACAGGGTTGTAAGTCTTTGAGTGATTTTTTTTTTTCATGAGGGCTGCAGGACTGGCATTTTTGGTGAACCTTTCACATTTAAGCATGTCTTTCTGCAGTCTTTGCCTATGAAAGACCATTCAGTATCACACTGTTTCTCTCCTAACCTTACAGATGCTTCTCTGAGGGTCTGATGCATCGCAGAAGAGCCTGAAGCTGGCCTGATTTTTCTTGCTTTGTAGGTTTCTGTCCAGAGACACAGGACCATCAGCGAAAAGCCCCTGAGGAACTAGGGGCCAGGACGGAAAGGAGACCTTTCCAGGGGCTGATGGAAATCCCCATTCTGCCTCCCCAGCATTCCCTTGACAGAGGCTGAGATGCTGTGCCCACGTTGGCTGCAGGCTGCTGGGGACCACCCAGCTGAGCAGCACCCAGTGATCCCTGTCCATCTACTTACTATAATTCTCTGTGCAGCATAAAGCACTTCCTGAGATTTCCCTTCTCCAAAAGAGCCAGCTCTTGGCTTTTCTTTAGTTGGCTTACTGGTATTAATGCTTTCCTTCATTCTAATTAGTCATTTTGTGTTTATCATCATTATTTTCTTTCTTCTACTTTTTCTGGTCATTTTTAATTATCTAGTTTATTGAGTTGGACATTTAATTCATTTATTTGCAAGCTTTATGGGTTAGTAATTTAAAAAAAAATGTAAAGATATGAATCCTCCTTTGAATACAGCTTTGGCTGTGTCCCATAAGTTTGATAAGTAGTATTCTCATAGTCATTTTTTTAAATGTCTATAATTTCAGTTTTGATGATCTATCTTTTTGATGGAAGACTTTTGAGGAAGAGTGTTTTCTAAAATTTTCAAGTGGTTTGTGATTTTTGGTTTTTATATTTGACACTAATTTCCACAGTATAGTCAGGTAATGCAGCCTATAAGAATTATATATCTGGGACTATATTAAGTTTGTTCTTAGGGTCTACAACAAGATTAATTTCTGTAAATGCACCTTGGAATAAATATTTCAGGAGGTTAGATTCTTTGCAGGGTACAGTGTAATATATCCTGTTTCTGCCTTTCTAATAGTTATCTTTAAAATTTTGACAAACATACTAGAACCAAATAATTGTTCTTCTTCTAAATAAGATAAAAATTTTAGCACACATCTTATTCTTCCTTCCTTGTCTCTTCCCACTTTCAGATTTAGTTGAAATAACATGAAATTTTAGCTCCAGATTGTAATCAAATTGTTTATGTCTTTTCTGTTCTAAGCAGCCTTTCTAAATAGTTGTCAAGCTTTCTAATCACGTTACAACCAACTCATTAGCAAAAACCTTGGACTTTAACTTGTTTAATTAATAATAATTTTTCTGTAACATGCCTTCCCTTTTCTAGAATTATTTAATGTGGTGAATTTCTCATTTGGCTTGAATATTTAATCAAGTATTTTTTTTTTCCCCAGGAAAAAATATTCTCCCTGACCATTCCCCCACCAGGATCTGAGTCTGGGTGAGCAGAGACTGTTTTGGGGTCCCCTGCAGCCCTGGGGCCCAGCACAGAGCTGGCACACAGCAGATGCTCAGTGAGGGTACTTCCTCAGATAGCCACAGGTGCCTCCAGTGACCTCAGGGCCTGCTAGGCTCCCTGAGGTCCTATCCTCTCCCTCCCTGCCTCCTTGCTGCACAGGCTCTCGGTGCAGGCACAGATGTGTGAATTCTTTCCCTCTCTTCATTTTCAGGCCCTCTTTTCACACCTGGAGAGAGATTCAGGACAGACTCAGGCTGCAGAAATGGGAACATTGCAGGATTTTCTTTTTTTTAATTTCTTTTTCTTTTGGAGACAGAGTCTTGCTCCATCATCCTGGCTAGAGTGCAGCGGCGTCCTTGTAGCTCACTGCAACCTTAAACTCCTGGGTTCGAGCGATCCTCCTGCCTTAGCCTCTAGAGTAGCTGGGACTACAGGCGTGAGCCACCATGCCCAGCTAATTTTTCTATTTTTAGTAAAAATGGGGGTCTTGCTCTTACTTAGGCTGATCTCTAACTCCTGACCTCAAGTGATCCTCCCACCTCGGCCTCCCAGAGTGCTAGGATTACAGGTGTGAGCCACTGCACCCGGATTCTTTTATATTTCCATTCCAGTTTGTTTTGCTCTTTATTACTATATTTAATTTTTTGCAAAGAGATATGTGCATGCTCATGATCACCATAAAATTTCAGAGTGCAAAAGAAAATATAGTGACAAGTGAACCTCCTCTGGGCCCTGTCCCTGCCCTGTCACCCTCCAGAGACAGCCACCCTCACTGGGATCTCTTTCCAGATGTCTTCTGGGCTTTCAGGAGCAGGTGTGCCCCATCCCCGTGTCAGGATGCCACAGAAGCACCCACATGCACCATCTGCCTGTGCCCTCACCTCTTTGCCTTCAACAGTCTGTCGACCCCCCGTATTGTTTCCTGGCCTCACACTGCTCCAGAGTAGGACTCCCCTTAATGCACCAGACGCCTCAGGGAGTTCCCAGTTCTTTTAGGTAGTTTCCAGTTCTGCTATTATTTACAGCTGCAGAAACTGAGGCTCTGAGAGGCTAAATTGCTTGCCTAGGCCATGCAGTGGGGGGGCGGGGCGCAGGGTGGGATTCAGTTGCTGTGGCTGTCTGCAGAAGAAGTGGGGGTGGGAGAAGGAGGAGGGGTGGGAGGGGAGGGAGGGGAGGGGGACATCCATCCTCGGCTTAGGAGTCTTATCACCTGAATGTGCCTGTGCCCCAGTTCATCTGATGAGTCCCCCTGTTTTCTGTTGGGTTGGCTACTACTAGTGGCCTGCACAGACCCCCTTATCCGCAGGCCCTTGCCTGGTATGAGCACGGCTGTATCAGGTGCGCACACTTTCCCACCTGCCTTGCCACGTTCTTGCATTCCAGCCATTCCCTTCTGGTCGTTGCTGTTCAGAGAGACGCTAGAGGTTCCTTCTCTCACCTGTCACTTTACTAGCAGGCAAAGTGGGGTCCAGAGAGGGGCCGAGAGGCACCACCCTCCCTCCATTGCAGTCAGAGATTGGCCCCCGCAGGTGTGTTCTTAGTGCACAGCAGGTGCCAAGCCCAGGCCCGGGTGCTGGGTGCTGGGGGCCGGGGCTGAGGCCCTGTCTTTCCCCTCCAGAGGCTTCCTGCTTGGTGTGGGAGGCAGGGCACAGCTTGGTGCTTCCCAAAATGTTTAGGCCCAACTCCACCTGGAGGGGAGCTTGCTGCGAGCTGTGTGGAGGCTGGGAGTTCTCAGGGAGGGGATTTCTGTCCTTCCCTGAGAGGATGGGAGGGGCAGCGACAGAGCACAAGGTGCCCAATCTCTCTGGGCTGTGGGGACTGGGAGGAAGGGCCTGGGGTGGCTTTGGGGTCCAGGATGGACCCTCTGCTAACATGCTTGTTTCAAAGTATGGTTCAAGGCCCCCTGCTTCAGAGTCCATGGAGATATCAGCAAGTCCAGACTCCAAATCAGATTCCCTGGAGCAGGGCCCTGGTATCTGCCGGGTGACCAGCCTCCAGGTGACTCTGATGCACAACAAGATTTTGGTCTTTCTCCAACAGACCACATGGGTCCCTGGAGTGTGACCACTTGGGAAACCCGCAGGGAAGAAGAAGAGAATGACCTGATGGGCACAAGTCAGCACAGTGACAACAGTGATGGGGCTGTGCGGGCGTCCAGCACTCTGCAGTTTACAACACTCCACAAGATGCCCCTCAGGTGCTGCTGGTTTCCAGGAGGTGCTCAGGGGCCACTGCCTGACCCTGCCTGCCCTTGGGGGCAGAGATCAGACAGACCCAGACAGGGTGGCAGTGGGTGGGGTGGGACAGGACAGGCCTGACTACACCTGAAGTTTGAGCCCTGGAGGGAAGCGTGAGCAGGGCTCTTGCTGTCACCTCCTACAGGTGCGTCATCTGGGAACATGAGCATTTGCATGGTGGCGGCCCTTCTCCCTGGGAACCCCTCAAGCTGCAAGGCAAACACGGCACCTCCGACAGTCCCAGGCCCTTGTTCCTGCCTCCATAGACCTTCCTTCTGCTACCTGGGCACCCACAGCGTGCCTGGCACCCCTTTTTACTACCCAGCACCATCTGAGTGAAGCTTCACAATGGTCCTCAACATTGGGAATGATTGTCCCTGTTGTACAGGTGAGGAATCTAAGGCTCAGAGAGCTTCCCTGGTTGGTAAGGACATAGTTGGGATTTGAACCCAGAGCCGTGTTTGTTCCACCATCCTTTGTGCTGTGCTGATTTGGGGGGAGAGGCGGTGTCACTTGTTTTAGCCTCCAGAACCCTACAGATCCTACTTTGATGACAGAGTTAAAGAAATACCTGACTCCTTAGGTTTGTTCTGGAAGGGAACCAGGGGGTGTGTGCTTTGGGGGACCTGGGCCTTAGGTCCCCAGGAAAACCACAGGGACTCAGAGGAGGCATTGACGATTTCCCACTTTTCATGGAGGACCAGTTAAGCAGCTGTGGACACTTAGCTCAGAGAGGACCAACAAGGACTAGAATCATACAAACTCCAAAGAACAGGAAGTGGGCCCATCTCTCGGTCAGAGGAAGTGCTTTCTAACTGCTGAGATGGAATGGGCTGCCTTGGAGTGAGCTTCCCGGCCCTGGAAGCAAGTTCACTATAGGCGAATACTCATGGTTCAGGGATCCCTGGGCTGAGAGTGATGCATTCAGGGTCTCAAGTCTTAGCAGGTTCTGACCGACTCATGACCACAAGGTATTCTAAGCATCCTAAGTGCCTTCTGAATTCTCAAAGCAACACGCAGGTCTGCTCTGTGTGCTTTTTTTAAAGAGCAGTGTTAGGTTCACAGCAAAATCAAGAGGGAGAAGGTACAGAACGTTCCCACACACCCCTGTGCCCCCAGCGTCCCCCATTATCAACACCCCCTTCCAGAGTGGCACGTCTGTGACAACGGATGAGACTACGGACTCATCAGCGTCACCCGGAGCGCATACTCGCCATCAGAGTTCACCGTCGGTGCTGTACTCTGCAGGTCTGGCACATGCGTGCTCTGCCCATGCATCCCTCCCTCTCCACTGACTCCTGGCAACCGCTGATTTTCTGTCTCCGTAGCCTTGCCTTTTCCGGAATGTCATATGCAGCTGGAATCACACAGCAGGACGCCTTTTCAGACTGGCTCAGTCACTTAGTAATATGCTCTGTGTGCCGGGCGACCGGCATTCACTTATTCCCTCATTCACGTAAGCATTCATTCTTCCCCAGATACTGCCCGGCGCCGGCTCTCTGCCCGACACGGCTCTCAGAGCAGAGGAGAAAGCTGTGAATGGGTGGACAAGGTTCCTGCTTTCATCCTGAAAACCAGAGTCCCCTGGTGCTATGGTCTGAATGGCTGTGTCCCTCCAAAATGCATACGCTGAGACTTCATCCCCAGTGTGGGGGTATTAAGAGGTGACACCTTTGGGAGGTGATTAGGACATGACCTGCCCCTTCCCCAAGCAAGGCGATCTGTGCCCTTTAAAAGAGGTTTGATTGTTTACAACGTGTACATAGAAACAAAAATTTTAAAAATAAAAGCGGCTTGAGGGAGCTTGTTTGGCCCCTTCTGCCGCGTGAGGACACACCGAAGGTGCCATCTATGTGGAACGGGTCTCACCAGACGCCCCGTCTGCGGTGCCTTGATCTCAGGCCTCCCAGACTCCAGAACTGTGAGAAGTTAAGTGTCTGTTGTTTATAAATGACCCTGTCTACGGTAATTCCTAATAGCAGCCTGAACAAACTAAGACACCTGGCAGGTCCGCAGGGCTCCCTTGCCCCGTGCAGGCGGCCCCGCCCTGACTGCAGTAGCTCAGCCGAGGGGCAGCCCTAACGCCACTCTCAGACGCCCACGGAACTTTCTGTTGAGCAGTCGCAGGGTAAGCAGGGACCACATGGCACAGCTGTGTCCATCGCTGGGTGCCACTGGCCAGCGCAGGCTGAATTTGGTCTAATCCAACGTCCTCAGACTCACTGTGCAGGCTCGATTGTTCAAACCTCCCGTTTCCAAGGGAGAGAGCCTGCGTCCCAAAGAGGGTGAGGCTTTTCCCTGGACACTAAGTAAAGGGCTGTGCCGAGGTTATGTCCTCGCACGGACACTCGGTTTCCTCATGTGCACAGTGAGGGGCGCGGAGCACAGGATTGTGGGGTTTTTCCAAGTTCAGGGCAGAGCGGGGGTGAGACCCTGGGGTCCTGGCTGTGGGGCCAGCACACGTGTCTTCTCAGTTTCAGTGTTTTCCAGAAACCCCTTCTCCTGCCTGTCCTACCCCACGCAGGAGGAAAACAGGGCAAACTCTTCCTCCAAGCTCGTGGGGCTCCCCTCTGTGGAATGTCCCCGTCGTCACCCTTGCTGTTGCCAGGGCCAGAAGGACACAGCACGGTTTTTCTCCAAAGAAGCTGGGTCAGGGGATGCCAGCAATGACCTCTGGGGTGGCCCACCCTGCCCCCGGCCACCTAAACCCTTCTCCCACTCACAGAAAGAGTAAAAGGTGGGGTTGGCCCAGGACTCCCCATAGCCCCACACCTGGGCCAGAGCTCCCACTTCCTGTGGGCTGGGGGAGCCTCAGGCAGCCTGTGACTCAGTGAGGCACATTCTGACCTGCCCGGAGAGCAACGCCCACTGTCCACCCCACCCAGGCTGTGAAGGCGCCTGCTCTTGGCAGCTCCAGGGACGGCCACCGTTTATGGAGTAGCTCCGACCCGGGTGGCGCTTCACCGCCAGGAGCCCGTTTCTAGCTTTG